>JACRUU010000028.1:5161876-5179376 GCA_030449085.1 Kryptopterus vitreolus | reverse complement strand
AATATAAATACATTAGGAATGGGATGATCAAAAGGATTGGTCACACTGGTTTAGTGGTTAGCACGTTCGCCTCACACCGCCAGGGTTTGAGTTCGATTCCCGTCTCGGCCATGTGTGTGTGGAGTTTGCATGTTCTAAGTGTCTAAGGGGGGTTTTTCTCCGGGTTTTCTGGTTTCCTCCCCGGTCCAAAAACATGCACGGTAGGTTGATTGGCACCTTGGAAAATTGTCCCTAGTGTATGAATGTGTGTGTGATAGGCACAGACTCCCCGTGACCCGAGGGAAGATCGGATAAAGCGGTAGAAGATGAATGAATGATAAAAAGGGGGGAAAAAATTAACCTTTTAGCTCCTTAAACAACTTTATCAATGTATCCCTGGGGTTTTCATTTGCGCCCCCATTCAGGACCATCTGTACACATATTATAAAATACATCATTCTTTCAAGAACTTTACGGATAACTCGTGCTTTATTTATTTGATTGATTTATTTATTTATTTTACGGCCAAACAACTAAGAAACTCCTAGGCGAGTTTATGGCTCCTGGGTCTCCGTCCTTTAAAATGTCATACGTAGGAAACATTTATTACCCAACATTCTATAGCGATTCGGTAATATATTAACGACACATTGCAACAGATTCCGTTTTTCGCTGCGGACAGCGATGGATCGGGTGTTTTCCCTGGAAGGGTGTGGTGGGACGTTCAATGAGGCCGATCGTATTTCTCCCTGGTGGTTGGTTGAACTGTGTGGGGAGGCTTCGGAGGTCACTTTAGCGAAGGTTCATTTCGTTCCTCAGAAAGCTGGCTGAGATACAAAAATCCAAGCACATGCTCGTCCACTTTTCGTGTATTTTTTGAGGGAACCATATTTACATATGAGCCTTCTAACAGGGGGATATCACAACAACAGTGTAAACAAATAGCATTTAAAAGTATCGATCGAGGACCCGAGTTTCCAGATCGGGATCTCCGATACTGTTTTTCTACTCCGGATGAGAATTCCTCAATTCAACAAGACCGAGTACGGGGTGCGATGACGCAACGTTTCGTCGATATAATCTGCTGAAGTGGAGAACTCGGAATAATCCCTGGTGACCCGGGAAGTAACCGTAGCACACGCAAAATAACATTTAACGGAGGGCCGTCAGCCTGCTTGTGTATAAACCCACATAATCTCTTTCCCTCAGTAGACTTTAGATTGCGTTCCCTAAAACACTAACACCCCTATAAGAGGTTCCATGATATGCCATGATACAGCGCCCCCTGGAGCAACGAGCCTTGCTCAGGGACCCAAGAGTGGCGATACCAGGACTCCAATCCCAGACCTTTCCGATCAGTAACCCAGTGCCCTAAACCACTGAGACACGTCCCCCCCCCCCCAAAAAAAAACACTTCTTATGTTCCTAGAAGGCAGTGAGTAAAGGAGAGACGTGGTATATGGTGTGACCTCTAGAAATCTTCAGAACAGCATCTACGACAATGGAAAAGCCAATATAAGGGATATAAAATATAAGGCCAATATAAAAACAGGCAGTTTAACCCTCAATAATAATGGAATTCGAAAAGTTGATGAAAAACCTATTATTGGTCTTAATTGGAATTCAAAAGTTGATATTATAATTCCTACCTACACCTATTATTGTGTGGACCCCTATGTTTGTTGGTAAACTGTGCCTTGCAGTTGTCCTTTGGAGCCTAGTGAGGAAAATCATTACATGGGATTACACAACCTGGGGCACAGGCTCACGTTCTTGCACGAAATGTTATTTAGTGTGTGCTACGGTTACCTCCTGGGTGGCATTAAGTTCAATGTTATCTTATCCTCGTCGTGGCCCCAAAACCACAGTTGCAACTATTCGCTGTATTTGAAGCTCAGCTTTAGCGAGATATGGTAATTAGCTGCCTTAAAGGAAGGAACCTGCCTTAAATGCCGTGTTGCTATTTTGCATTAAAGAAGCTGTAAGCGTTCCTCCTCAAGTGTTAATTTGAGCAAGTTATTAGCAAATTGTGATGGTTAGACGACGGGGTCGGGACATCTTCAAACCTAAAGCTCTTTCGTGGGGTGTCCCGGGGTAAAGGGTTCGAGGGCGACCAAGGCACATGGATGTATGTGGAGAGTGAAGGCGGGCTTTCACTCTATTAAGTATAAATCAGTCAATACGAACACACCTTATACAATATAATAACCATAATCTTAGTATTCTGAATCCCAGCACCTATTCTAAGCACATTTTGTATTATTTATTTATTTTTTATTTATTTGATTTTTATTTATTTATTTACCTAATTCAACTTGAACAATTCCTACACACTCAGCTGCTTCATTCCTTGGCCAGGGTTCAAAGTTCAAAGTGCAACCGAGAACTGTTCGTGTTACACTAGACGCTTCTCGGGTTCCCAGGACAAAACAATCTGACGTTCTCGGGTTCCCAGGACAAAACAATCTGGATAAATTGTCGATATACATGTTGGGACGAGTGGAAAAACGCATACCGATGTCAGCATCAAAAACCTACTTTAGGATTAAATAGTGGGGGGTAAAAAAAAAACAAAAACAAAAAAAAAACGATAGTGGTGTAACGTGGTAACGTCAAGGAGCTGCAAAAAAATAAAGCTGACTTTGTATACAATAAAGACATAAAGTCATCAAATTTATGCGACGAAAAAGCCTGGAAAACACTCCTGAACGTGAAGAAACACACATAACTAGACCCTAATATAAACTTACTATGCGAATTAAACTTATTATTATTATTATTATTATTATTATTATTATTATTATTAATAAAGTACCTTAAGTACCTTATTTTAGTATCACACCCTGGACTTCTTTAAAAGGGAAAATCCGACAGTTTCGTGTTGAGCTCAACTTTCGAAACCAAAGATACAGCTTTACCCTTCTCTCCGCCCAGGGGGCGTGCCAAGGGGCGGAGCAACGAGCAAGAGCCACGAGCATGTTTAGCTTTCGAGGTAGCGATCATCTGCAAATCTGCGACTTCGCTATACACAAAATAGGCAATGCAAAAAGACACACTGGCAAAAACACACACATTTCCTTTCGACAACAATTCCATAACGGAACAAAGCATACGTGATGGTCGTGTCCTCGCCCATATATGGAATTACGGCCCTTCGTGACATCATGCGGCGCCGTATCAGGAAAATAAAAGTAAATCCGAAAACCTGGAAGGAATGTTACTCGCAGAAATACTTTCTCTCTATCTCTCTCTCTTTCTCTCTCTCTTTTTTAATAAAAAAATTAATATAAACCTCGGCTCCGGAATGTTTTGCTAAAGAATCCCGCTCAAGAATGCGTCATTCCACCTTATACAGTGTAGCCAGTGTTGGGAAGGTTACTTTGGAAATGTTACAGATTACAAAATACCCTATTAAAAATTTCACAAGTCGTATAACTTTTTAATTACTTTATAAAAGTCAAGTGACTGATTACATTTCATTTCTTTTGGATGACCTTCCTTTGTCCACTAGGTGGCGCTCGGACAAAAGCGGGATATATTCCAAACTGAGCTCTTCAGAATCAAATTGTTGTTTGATATATACGTTTTTGAAAAAGCCCAGTTTTAAGCGCTAGTCGCAGCTTGGGGGTGGGATTTGAACCTGCGTCCTTCCGGTCCAGAGCCAAATGCCGTATTCACTCCACCACAAGATGGCGCCTTTCCAGTCTTAAAATGAGTACAATTTTCTATTCACATCTTCATCTTTTATTCGACCTCTCTCTCTCGGGAACTAGTTGGGAATCTCAGGCGTTTTCGGGACATCTTCAGGTCGATGCCAACCCATCGCTGGGCACACACACACACACACACACACACACACACACACACACACACCCTACATGATGTATTAGTGTTTGAAATCATCCATAGTGTATATGATTTAACAGTGGCAGGGGGCATGGCAAACAAACACACACACACACACACAAACAGTAAGAGTGATGTCATAATTTGGCCCCTTGCCCCACCTGGAGTCTTAAGTCTGAGTAAACAGAGCTGAAAACCCCACTTGGTCCATGTTCCATTTGCGCCTCCCAAAAGCGCCCAAACCTGGGCTGACCTCCCACTCAGCCACCAGGAGAGAGGAGAGGAAAGTCGGGGGGGATAGTGGAGGGAAAAAAAAAGGAGGGATAGTGTGAGCAAACCCTGTGAATGTTTGTGGAAAAAGTGAAGAGTATGCTCTCTCGCTCTCTCTTTTTTTTTATTATATTATATTGTAATCACAAAAGTTGTTTCAATGGCAGGGATAAATTCGACATAGCCCATTAATATCATATAATATACCAATCCAGCAATTCGTTGTTAATACATGTCATTTTATTTGAAACATCATACTAATAATGCGTTCGATCCCTTTTGTTGTTGTTGTTGTTATTTCGTTTTGTTCCCGGCGTTGGACCCTGTCCCACGGCCCGCTTCGACTCAGTTGCATAGCGATGCACGTTACGGAATTGTCAGCTGCGCGTTCACGCTGTGAGTCTTCCGTTTCGGACGCATCCCAAAGGCTCTCTTGTTGGATCTGGGGTAGGAAGTGTGCGTTATCGGGCGGGTAAATAGTGGCCGTAAAGGGATTGCAACTGGACAGAGTGTAATCTGCGGCATTCGGGACGCGCTCCGTATGTATCCAGGCCCGAGAAATCGGTTTCGCTCGAGGCGGTTTGGGGTTTTGGGGGGGGGGGTGGGGGGAGGGTGGTTGAGGGGGTGGGGTTGGTTGTGGGGATTCATTACAAATGGTTTGAAACCCGACAGCTGCGAAAAAAAGGTACGTTTTCGGTGACTTTCCTATTGTAGGCCTGGAAACGTTTCACAAATGTTTGATGTGCCGGTAAAATGCAAATTGCCTTTAACAGCACTAACGTTACTAGCGCGTGTTTGTGCATTACTACGTGAGTAATCTGCTCCTATTAGCGCAGATATCGCCGTTAAGAACGTGCGTTTCTTCCACATTTTGTGCCGCGATATCCCTTTTTTTCCCTCCTGAATTTATATACACACACACACGCGTGTTGTGCTTAGCAGAATATCCACCAGGTGGCGCATAGAGAACAACATACTGTATTCTACAGGCCAGAAGGTCCCCGGAAATACTTTTCAGATATCGGCGGGTTTACTCGTATATCGCAGCCAACGCATTAGGCGTTTATATTTTTAATCGGACAAATAGGCGCGTTATACAAGCATTAATGGCGAGGCGATCCCCCCTATGTGCTTGTTCTGAGGTGTCCACTTATTTTTGAGCTGTCGAGTGCAAATAGGGCCTCTTGTAGCACCTGAAGCATCACGCCCAGGCAAGGCAAAGTAGATCATGTGACCTGGAAATCTGAATAAAAAAACTTTTCCGTGTAAAAATGTATTTGTTTATTTTCGCAAATTTGACATGTTTAGTTGTATTTTCAATCCGCTATTTAAACCCCCCCCCCTTTTCCCCAAGCTCGTCTATACTTCGCAATCTGTCACTTGAATTAGTTATTCACGACACCTGACCTGATGTGTGTATATAAAGGTGCAAATGGCGTTATTTATTGCGTGGTGACTCCGAAGTAATTCCTATTTTTCTACGTTTTTTTTTTACTCGATTGTATAAAACACACCGTCATGGAATTCACAGGATATCCAACTGCCCCGTGTTCTTTTTTTTTCCTCAGCGAAAAACCTCCTGCCAATTCCCTGCCCCCCCCCCCCCCCTCCACACACACACACACACACACATACACACACACACACACACACACTCCAGATATGAGCCCACATGATAGCTGTATTTAGTGCACTGCAGGGGCATTTGGTTTGTGTTTGCACTGCACTAATGTAATGGAAACAGGGATACTGTCCAAAAAAAATGACTCGAGTCATCTTATTTACACAATTCTTTGAATAGTGCGATGGAAAAAAAAAGTAGAAAAAAAAAAAAAACATACGAAATGGCACGTGTTTTACGGGGACATCTACCTTACGGGGACATCTCCCTTATGGGGACATCTCCCTTACGGGGACATTTTCAACGAGCCCCGTAAACACCTTTAAAAGTGTTGACGGCTGTGCATGACAAAGCAAACACGGCGCATTAACAGGATATTTTATGACTCGTGTTAAGTTCCCGCAAGATGATTACAAGCCGGGAGGGGATTTGACTCGGCACCGCATGCATTTTTTGTCTTCCTTTTTTTCTTTTCTTTTTTTTTTTTTATTCGAGTGACAGATTAGAGCACGAGGAAGCATGAAGTGCCATTTTTTTTTTTTTCAAAGTGAAAACAGAAATCCTTCCCTGGCGCCCGCTACAGAAACGCCTCTCACCGGTTCACGACCCCGAAATCAAAATCAGGCCCAGAGCGTCTCGGACGGACAAGAAGAATTAACATTCCGAATGATCCACGGTCTGTTGACTTTTTTTTTTTTTTTTTTAGCCGGTGGAATTTTCGGGATGCTTTGATGCTTCATCAGGCATCGAGTGCACTTCACACAAAAACGCCCTCGATCAACTAATTGGAACTGGCTTCGACGCGGGTCCCGTGGGATAAGCCGCGGTACTGTAGATACCATATGAGAGCGATTAAACGGACGATCATTTTTCAAATCGCCTCCCACCTTTCACAAGACCTGTTTATCATATTTCGGTATTCCACGTGAAAATAATAACCTAGTGCCATTTAGCATACAAGCCAAGTGGGCCACCGTAGTGCAGCTTTTCATAGAAGGTCTTAGCAAACTTCCGAATGGTTACCGAGGCAGGCATCATCTAAACCACATCCGCGGGAGGTTCGAATCCGGCCCCCAAAACCAGATCCTCTACCGCTTTATCCGATCTTCCCTCGGGTCGCCGGTGCCAATCTCAGGAAGGACACGCCCTGTATAGAATGCCAACCCATTGCCGGGCACACACACACACACACACATGTTCATGATAACTTTTCAAGGTGCCAATCAACCTTGGGACCAGGAGATAAACCCCGCCCACACCCCACCCCCAACCCAAGTAATTTAAAATAAATAAATAAATACATGTCAGGAGAACGAAGCCTCGTCCGAGTACGAACAAAATGTTCTGTTACAACAACCCTGGAAACCACATGACGTAGAAACACCATCTTCTCCTGGGTGACACCGGATAGTACGCTAATAAAAGGCATATTTATCTACGACGATCAACACCAATACAAGCGTCTATCTGACTTCTCGCCGACACTTGTGTCGCAATGCCTTTAAAATCGGATCGGATCGTAAAAACAACCTGTAAACATCGGAACAGCGGGTGGTGGGGGGGGTGGGTGGAGGGGTGGGGGAGGTTGGGGCAGTGAAAGAGTGAAAGGTTCCTGGGACCTTTGACACCCCCCGACCCCCTTTGACAAACCCCTTCCTGAGAAAAGGAAGTGTGTGTCTGTGTGTGAGGGGGGGTGCTTGATGGTTCATTTGACCCACTGCCAGATTTGTTGGTTTGGTTGGCCCAGATGACTCTGGCACAGCACAGGGGAACAGAAAGATCAACAATTTCTCACATGCGAGAGCAGGAAGCAGCTGGAGTCCGGCAGACGTGGCCCAATAACAACAACAACGCTGCGCACTTACACGCAAGAACCCCGGACACCTCGAACTCCGAGGCCCTTTCATTTCCACCGTTATTGGAGCGCCGTGTGGCGAGGAAATAGGATGCCAGGTGGGAGCTCGGTGGTTAAGGCTCTAAAGCAAAAGGTTGCCGGTTCAAATCCCAGCACCACTATTTCCAGGATGCTCAGGATAAACGGCGTCTGGGGAAATGCCGTCCAGAGAGTCGTCTTGTGGACATTGAGTCACTCGAATAATGAATCAAAGAGCTAATTTGGTTCATCGAGTGCTGACTTAGTTAATTCATAAGCAGTGAAACCAACAGAGGAGCAGAGAGAGCGAGAGCGAGAGAGAGAGAGAGACACCAAATATTTACCCACCAAAATCTGTTTCTGGTCATGACCTCAGCATTCTTCGAGATTATAAATTGATGTGATAGTTATCTTTGTGGTGACTCATTTCTTCCATTTCTTTTGTGCACATGTGGATTTCTTTTTTTTTTTGTTTTGTTTTGTTTTTTTCCATAACCGGTCGCTCATAAGCTTCTCGTCAGAGCACAGCGTGGTAGTCTATGTTTACAACAACAAACAAACAAACAAATAAATAAATAAAATGTTAAAAATCGCCAATGCCAAGTAGCTTCAAAGGTAAGAAATGTTGAACATCCGTGAAAAATGATGCGTTACGTTGCCCGTGTTACGAAGAAACGCAGAAATGAATTGAACATATTTTCCCAAAGTCCAACGAACTATTGCTGTAAAGGAACTCGGAATGAGAGAGAGCACACACACACCCCCAACCTTCAACCCACTTTACAAAGTGTACACGCCTCCGACGGTCTATCTTGCAAAGTGATGTTTAGATTACCACATAAGGTCCTGGAAGATTGAATGTGCAGAAGGTCCTGGCAGATTACCAGGTAAAGAAAAAAAAAAAAAAAAAAAACGCCCCCAGGAATCTATAAGAGGAATCAACATTTTTATTTGCTATATAGTATACGATTCAAATTGGCACGTGGTGATGGAACCCGGTGTATGGAAACAAGAAAGCCACCAAGAAAGTACAGCAACTATGACTCGGCAACAACGCCAACACCCTAATCTGATTGCGTGATATTGTATCTCTTTGAGGCAAGTTAACTACCAACTACTACTTGCAACATCAGGGAGCTCAGAGGTCTAAGGCGCCCCCTATTGATCGGGAGGTCGGGGGGGGTGGTGGGGGGACGGGGGGGTTTGTGCTAAGATGCCAGGGGTGCTTTGACCCCAGCTTTGAAAAAATTTACACGTTACAAGTAAAGACTATTCTATCAAGGCTTATGCGTTAGAAAAATACTCTCCATGTCTTCAAACCCCCATTTGGATTGTATTAGTAACACAGAGTCCCTCAGGCCAACAACATTCATGAGAATTATCTCTCTTTTTTTTTCTTCTTCTATTTCTTTTGAGCGTCCTGTGTGGTCACATACTTGTCTATGCTCCAAATGAGCAGTTAGCTCTTTGAGTGGCTTCAAACCAGTGTTTTAAGGAGCTTCGGGCACTTCAGGTTAGCTCCTCGCAAATGAAGTGGCACTTCACGAGAACATCTGTTGAGTCGAAATGAGAGCGAGGATGAAGTAATGCCATGGAACGTGAGACAGGTATCCCTCCTTCATAATCGAGTTTAGCCGAATGAAATGACCGCAATGAAAACAACTTTTCACTTCAGGTATTCGACTCCTGAATGTAGAGGAGACCTCAGACCCTTGAAAAAAAGCTTTATGGACTTTATAGGACCTTCTTATAAGTCATGAGACTTCCCATAATTATATACGTTACTTTGAATATTAGCTTTTCTTAGTAATCATTGCACCATTTAGTTCAAATAAATATACTGCGTTATTGTTGCTTACTACATTTACATTTGTGGCATTTGGCAGACGCCCTTATCCAGAGCGACTTACAACTGAGCAATTAAGGGCCTTGCACAAGGGCCCACTAGTGGCAGCTTGGTGGTGTTTTGGATTTGAACCTGCAATCTTGCGATCCGTAGGCCAACACCTTAACCACTCAGCCACCACCTCCCACTAGTCTACTAGTACAGTATTCGTTTTTAATGAATATAATTATTGTACTTAAGTTATATAATTCCATATAAAGCCCAAACCATACTTTTTGTATAAATTATTGTATTAATTTTAAATTTTTCTTAAACGGACCTACAAACCAATAAAAATGGTCACAACAAATTCGAAAAACAACAACAACAAAAACAACCCGAAAATATAAAATCAAGTGTGTTGAATGTAAATGATTTTCTCCCTAATTCCGTGAATTTCCTTTGGAATTTCTTGCGCTTTTCAAATACAGAGAACGTACTTTAACGCGATGTACCCCCTCTAGAAACTTTTTGCCAGGGCATCCTTGTGTTTATTACAATTAGGGTTGGGTATCATTTTTCATTTGAACGTTTACGATTTTTTTTTTAATCGTTTTTTTTTAAACAAGGAAGCAAACGCAGAGGCTTAGTCGCGTTGTTCGCGACACCTTGCTTGCAGCTTAGCTTAGCGCGGTCCATCGTGTAAACTGATGCTTCGATTACCATATAAGGTCCTGGAAGATTGCCAAAGGTCCTGGCAGAGTGCCAGGTGAAAAAAAAACCAAGCGTGTAACTGTTCCAGTTCAAAGCAGAAGACGCGATCGACGAAAGGAAATTTCTTTCAGTCTAACGAAACGCAAAATATGCATTGCTTTGTGTTTTTTTTCCAGACGCCATTATCCAGAGCGACTTACAACTGAGCAATTGAGGGTTAAGGGCCTTGCTCAAGGGCTCCCACTAGTGGCAGCTTGGTGGTGGTGGGGTTTGAACCCGTGATCTTCCGGTCCAATCGATTATGATAAATCCCGCCCCCTCCCCAGATTGGAAAGGAAGGTTTCATTCATTTTAGCGTTTTAACTTTTTAGCGGAATAAAATATTACAGTTAAAGATACTTAATTTGTTAGCGATATTAAAAATCAATCAATTTGGACCTTGATTTGTTCAAGGCAGGATTAAACTGAACCTTTTTTTTTTTTTTTTTACAGTCGATAATCCTTAAAAACATGCAGGCGTCTCTAACCCGAGGCAATCGGTCGCGTGCGCACATTCATGGGTGTGTTTGAGCAACGCCGATCCTGGCCCGAATTCTCCTCTTAGGAATGATAGGTACGCCGTGGCACATAAGCATTATTTGGTGTCCGACGGTTCCTTAATTAAGACGTTTATGAAAGCCGACATAGTGGCCGTCTGTTCCCGAGGCGCTATTGTTAAGCACTAATAGCACACATGAAAGCTCTCCAAAAGCAACACCACCTTTTATTAAGAAAAAAGTCCCGAGACGAGGCCTTGAAATGCATTGAAGGGGGAAAAAACGCCTTTACTGCGAACTATAGAACGTACGATTGTAATAATAATAATAATCAAAATAATAATAATAATAACAATAAAAATCTCAACACTGCTGCTCTCGAATGACCGTGTACTCCTTTTTTTTCCCGGAGCGGCCGACATCGCTTGCCAGAAAAGCGCAAAAGCCGTTTGTTATAGCGTAGCGGTAGCTGATATTGTTCTCGGCATGCCTCAGGAACAGACACCCATTATGTCGGGGTTCATAAACGTCTTAATTAAGCACCCGCCGGACATCAAATAACGCCTAAACCACGCGTACTTAGCATTCCAAAGTGGAAATCCAGGTCAACTAAGGATCCGTTGCTGTTTTACGACCTCTATAAACCCGGACGGGAGGAATGTGTTGCGTGTTTTTTAAATTAATTAATTAATTTTTATCATGTCTAAAGTAGATAACTCAAGCGTAAAGATCACGGGTCGGGGATTAATATCTTGTACAGTGAAAAAACGAAATCTGAATCTAAGTTGCGCTAATTTTAAGACTAATACCACCCTGAAAAATTAGGACTCGTAAGATATTTATAAAACATCGACGGGAGATCGTAGCCAGCGATGGGATGGGTTAATGTAATAGATTACAGATTACAAAATACCCTATTCAAAACACGTCATAAGTGGTGTAACTTTTCAATGACTTTGTAAAAGTAACTGATTACTTTCATTTGTCCACTAGGTGGCACTTTATGAAAGGAACATTCTGAGGGCGCTATTGGATTTGTAATCTTTCATATTTTCATAAGTAACTGTCTTTTTTTTTGTCTTTCTCGTTAACGATTGCGGTTACTTTTATTCTGTAAATTAAAATTACGTAACGCCGTTACATGTAACTAGTTCCATCCCGAACACTGGTCGAAGCCCAGTCGCAGGTGGTAACTCAGTGGTTAAGGCACTGACCTCTGGCTCAGAAGACAAGGTTCAAATCCCACCACTAAGGTGCCCCTAGTGGTTAGAAATATGGTTATAATTGGGCTTACAATAAATGCTCGTTTCAAAAAATGTTACCAAGTCCGTTTTGGCCGATTTGACGGACCGTAGAACAAAACGTGGGACGACCATGTGCTAGAGTCACTTGCAAGAGGTCAGCGTCGGTCTTTTTTCTTGATCACATTATGACCCACAAGACGCCGGGCTTAACTCGCAGAATTCGTCCAGGATGTTTTGATCTGGGTACAGCAAAAAGCCCCAAAGGAAGCCGGTCTCTCACATCTTGCGCTTATCTTGTCAACTAAAAGATCATGTTTTTATTTATTTATTTATTTATTTCGGAGTCATTTTAATTGGCTTCCCTCACCGTTGGGGGAGGGGTTATGAAGTAAGAGGCCGGGGCAATCTTTTACATGGCCTTTTTGATGTGGTGGAACAGGGTGTAATAAAGGAAGCAGACAAAAGAGACCTCGCCGAGCCCATGTGTTTAACCCACGTGGTTTACTCCTCAAAAGCTGTTTGTGTTACCGACGACGATGCCAGAACCCACACCCCCCCTCCTCAGAAGGACACACATCACACACATATTCATCCCCTGCACCTTTACAAGCCTGTTACCATGTGCTGACTTGTGACGAAAATAAACCGTTGAAGCATAAATGGGCGACGGCAGCAGGAAAAAGACTGCCGGCTGCATCGTCCATCACGGAGCTCGATTGAACCGGGCTGCTACCGGCTTTGTAATTTACCCTCGTTGAGGCGGGAATTGTCCGGAGCGAATTGTACGACTCATGCATCCGCAGGAAGTCCGATGCCTTCGTTATTTTCCCAGAACGTGCGGTCGAAAAAAAAACTATTAGACCTCAGGCAAAACCCTTTCATTAGGATGCTTGGTCATCGTCTGACGGATCAGACCACACGGGTACTTCAATGGTGCTTCATCACTCTTCCTTCCTTGGGCCTCTTTGGATAGACCCTGGCCACTGAAGAAGCACCACATATGCTCGAACCCAGACTAGTATTTTATGCTTGGTCTCCAAGTGGACGAAGCGGTTTGTGAATGCTTCATTACGACATTAGAGAGTTGACGCAATAATATACACAGCTTGGGGGTTTCATTCATTCGTTCATCTTCTACCGCTTTATCCGATCTTCCCTCGGGTCACGGGGAGTCGGTGCCTATCTCAGGCGTCTATGGGCATTAAGGCAGGATACACCCTGAATGGAATGCCAAACCATCGCAGGACACACTCACACATTCACACACACACATTCATACACTAGGGACAATTTTACAAGGTGCCAATCAACCTACCGTGCATGTTTTTGGACCGGAGAGCTCGGAGAAAAACCCATTGAGGCACGGGGAGAACATGCAAACTCCACACACACATATGACACACAACTAATATGGCTCGTATGGGGTCAAAATATTGGTACTTGGAATGATATATTTGTATTAGAACCTAGTAGAAACACTACTTTGGGTAGACGGATGGAGAAAAAAAGAAAACCCAAGTCCTACCTTTGCAGTAATTCTGATCATCCAAAGCAAAACCAGGTGAGCAGTGCGTGGTCCTGTATGAACCGGTTACTCGGCGCTCAGGCGGGCTTCCCGGCACAGGGTTGACGTTGGGAAGGAGGCGAGGGTTTGTGGTGCTCGGTTCGGTCGGCTGAACAGTTTCCTCCCCTCGGCTTACAAAGATCTGAGCGTTCTGTGGCAGGCAGAGGTATCCGCCAAAGTGGTTATAGCACTTCATGCCCCCTTTGCAGGCATCGGGAACGATGGTGCACTCATCAATATCTGTTGGGAAAAGAGAATGGGAATACGTACATGAACAAACATATGGAGAGGATTCTGGCTGTCAGAGGAAGGTATAGAGCTGTAAAGCTCCCACCTTAACCTCTATGGGGATCAATTGAAACCGTAAGGGTCATACATACATACATACCAACCTGAGGTGTCCACAAACTTTTGCCTTGATAGTTCAGTGCCATTATCCCCTTTAGGGAAATATATAAGGGATATATATATATATATATATATATATATATATATATATATATATATATATATATATATATATATATATACACTAGCCAAGATGTCATTCGCAGCTCAATTTTTACTATTATTTATTATGTGCACATCGCTTCTGTTAACGCCAAATGGGGGGGAAAAAAGTAAACAATAACTTTTTCATGAATGTAAAATGAATGTAATTAGTCCAAAACATTTCCAGAGGGCATGAAAGCCTATGACTATAAAGGAGCAGCAGGAAAAAAAAAAAACAAAGCTTGCTCATCTGCTGAAAACTATGAAACCAGGTGGTACATTTTATTATTATTTATTATTATTATTATTATTATTATTATTATTATTATTATTATTATTATTGTTCAATTCTTCTCCCTAACTTTTCACTAAGACACGTTCGATTCAGTGTAATTTTGTACACTTTAAAATCATTTAAAAAAGGGTTTTTAAAGGAATAGACTTATAAGAAAGCATGAGGGGAAAACAATCCTTTCTTTCTATTCTTTTTTGGTCTTTCTTTCTTCCATGTCTCAGATGTATTGTGCTGCGAGGTGCCCCATACCTTTGCACACTTGTCTGACGAGATCATACTCATAGCCATCTGTGCACTGTAAGAGAAGAGAAGGAGACATGGCGAGTTACGACCTGTTTTCAATCCCCTTCGTCCGTAAATAGGGTGTAATAATAATTCAGATGTCAATAGCATGTTCATTTTTATTCATCCCCCCTTGGGATTTTACTGGGGCTATGATTATAGTACTCAAAGCAGGAAAGCAGTGATTTGCTTAATAGTGCCTAGTCAAGGACATTGGCAATAATAATAATAATAATAAAACACTTGCTGTGTAGGTGATGGGTTCCTCAGTTTCTTGGGTGAGGACTTGGGCCAACATGGCCATTATCATGTAGATTCCAGGCATGGTCCAGGATCTGCAAAGGAAAAGAAAGGAAAACAAAATAATAATAATAATAATAATAATAATAATAATAATAATAATAATAATAATAATAATAATAATAATAAGCACGTCTATGCAGTAGATATATTCTCATGCCGGTCTAGAGCCCCGTGTAATAGCCGTTATTACACCTCTGTGGCGGATGATGAACGAGTACTGACACGTTCTACATCTACAGGAGCAGCTCCAAAACACACACACACACACACACACACACACACACACACACACACACACACACTATGGAGCAAAACGTTTTACACGTTTGTAAAACAACCACGAAACAATTCCGACAAGTTGTTGCGTAACAACACGCAACGCTCGAACCTGCATCTATATGGATACGTTTATCACGTGACCGCATCACCTGCCGCCCTTGCCCAAACTCGGACCGTGCGCCGCTTCACTGGAGGTGCAGGAAGGTGGTCGGGTCCTTACCTGGCATTACCTGAGCCCGGTGCCGTGTGTGTGTGTGTGGTGTGTGTGTGTGTGTGTGTGTGTGTGTGTGTGTTCGTGCGCGCGCGAGATGCGGATGCTGCTTGCCTGGAAGGGAGAGGGGAATGGGTTCGGAGGAGCTTGCGTGATCACCCGGAATGCATGTGGGGGGGACAGGAGGAAGAGAGAGGGGGTGGATGTGGTGGATAATAGGAGGGAGAATAGGGGATGGGTAGGATGGGGGGGGGGGGGGGTGATTGGAGGCGAGGACAGGTTCTACTGTAAACTACATTATCGGGCTTTATCGGAATCAAAGTCTGTTTTAATAGACTTTGGCTCCATCTACAGGTGGATGATGGTGATGATTTATTTTTACACTTATAGCGGGGCTATTGGAGGGCAGGGGAGTTCATGAAAAGCATCCCAAATATAAGTGATGGTACAACGGCAATACAAGAGCCCATGTGTAGTATTTTTTCACGCCCAAGTAGGCATGAAAACATGTTTACATATATATATATATATATATATATATATATATATATATATATATATATATGTGTGTATATATACATTATATATACCTCCTTCTTTCTCGGATGGTGTCTCTTTCGATGCTGAAGGCGATGCATCAAGGACTGATGGTCTCTCTGCAACATCCAATCAGTTCCTGATGCAGTATCATCAGCATCTGAAAGCTCGAGCATCCCTACTTTCTCTCTCTCTCTCTCTCTCTCTCGTTTCAATCATACATTCTTCTATTTAAAAAAAAAAGAAAAAAAAAAAAAAAAAAGCAGAAAACATTAAAATGGAAAGATGCCCCATTGGGGCCCCGTGAACCACCGGAGGGCCCCTGTACTGCAGCACATGGTTTGCTCATTATATGTATATCGATATACCGATTCTTGCATATGGAAGAGAATACAGACGGACTGCACAACCTCTCCAGGTGAATGTGCGTCGCAACGTCATGAACACAGTTGCCTGCAGAGATTATGGAGTCCGTCCCTGATGCACAATGCTCTTGGGAGTTTGACGGTCGAGGAGCATTATTCTGAAAATTGCTCCACAGTTTGTAGTCACAGATTGGTGAAGCTCCGCCCATCTGTACTTCTGAAAGACCCCGCCTATTTATACCAAATCGCCGGTTGTCCTGTTGCCACTTAACCTAATTAGATGCTTCATTTGAATAACACGTATCCCCCCCGCCCAGCCCCTTCCCCCAAGGCTTTAGTTGTCCTGTTGGGAGACGTGTTGCAGCCATTGAATTTAAAATGGCCTTATTATCGGTTTGATTGATGGATTTTAAATCGTGTCCCAACTTTTTTTTTTTTTTACATTAAAGTTGACAAAAATAAAACGGTACACTAAATAAGATGAAGATAAAATAATGCAATCTTTCATAAACTGTCTATTTATTGTGTTTTATTGGGATATACTGCAATACTAAAATTTACACAAGACCAAAAAAAAAAAGAGTGACTCCAACAAATAAAGCCTTGGAGTCAAATCATAGAGAAACAAACAAAAAAACAATAATAGCCACTTTGACCCTGATATACGGTTTATTCTTATGCCGTTACTGAAAAAAACAATGTATCGTGTATAACGCAGCAAAGCAGTGACATTAAAAGTCTCTCCTTAATAACCAGGTAAAAAAAAATACATCATTCATGCAAAGGTAATTTGAATAAGGCACTTGGATTCAACAGGAGATACTGATGGGAGAACAAGTGGCTCTTTTGTTCGAGCCGGATGCAGGAACTAAAGGTCATCTTGTCCTTTTTGTTCGGTCCCTGCAATAAATTAAAAGGGCAATGTAGAAAAGGTCAAGGACAAGCGGGGGGAAATGAAATTATATATGCATCACGCAACTCGGGTGTTTATTAACCTGCTAGAAACGGTCGAAATAAATATTTAATAAATTAACGGCCTAAACTTTGGCGCCATCATGTGGCTACATTGGGAATAACGTCCTCTTTGCTTTGCTGTTATAATTAAGCACAGGGAAGGTGTAACAAAGTGTACGATTTGCATTTCCCCTTTTCTTCGCATATCCCAGCTGGGGTCAGCCATGATGCGGCGCCCCCTGGAGCACATGAGGGGTAAAGGTCTTGCTCAAGGGCCCAAGAGTGGCAGCTTTGCTACGGAGGGGCTCGA
>JACRUU010000028.1:5146876-5156876 GCA_030449085.1 Kryptopterus vitreolus | reverse complement strand
ACACCCCTAATATATATATATATATATATATATATATATATATATATATATATATATATATAATATATATATATATATATATATCCTTTTATAACGGATGACGCATGAGTTAAAAGTGTACAGTTCCGACGGACAGCACTGGATTATTCATAAAGGATGTACAGTAATAACATTGGCAAAGCTCATGAGCAGGCCAGGCATCAGCATATTTACACGTTAATGCATCGCAGGAAAAAATTCGGATTCATAATTTCACACCACGTATCACCCACATCTCTCTCTCTCTCTCTCTCTCTCTCTCTCTCTCTCTCTGAAACTGTACATCACTCTAGCATCTGTCCGTATCCTGGTAAACAGAACAGGCGTATAAACACAGCTATGAACTCCGTCCTGCTAAAAGTAAAGGAAAAAGAATGAGAGAAAAGTACCTGATTGGAGCATCGTTCCTGGAGCTGTCTTGGTGTTTGTGTGTGTATATGTATATATAGTATATATATATGTATGCATATATATATATATATATATATATATATATATAAATTAATACGCATGTGTGTGTGTGTGTCCTGTTGGTTTCGGCTGTCCGGTCTGATACAGCTAGGAAGAGACTAAAACGCCCCCCTTTGGACAGGGTGGAGAGGTGGGGTATTTATAAAAAAAAAACAAAAAAGCAGAAAAAAAAGCTGCCTGGTTAATCCTCCCTTACTCTGTCCATGCAAGCGAGCGAGCACACACACACCACACACACACACACACACACACACACACACACACACACTTCTCACTACACGATGTTAATATTAATACAATGCCATTATTCTGCAGGAGAGGCAGACGCATGTTGGAGTGTCTCTGCTGTGTGTGTGTTAGTGGTCCATGTACTGTGCCTTCCTTGTTTTATATCTCAAATGCCTTAAAGTCACAGCTATAGACAGAGAAAGAGAGAGAGAGAGAGAGAGAGAGAGAGAAGGAATGACTACTGTATTTTCATCTCTTCCCTACCTGCAGTAATTCCACTCTTTCGATTCTCGGATAGGGGCGTGTATAAATCAGCATGCCGTCATTGCAAGTATTGATCTCTCTCTCTCTCTCTCTTTTATGTGTGATCTGTGGAAAGGGAAAAGGGAAAAAGAGAAAGGGAAATGGCAGAATGTGAAGGGACAGGGAAAGGGGAAAGGAAAATAGGAAGGGAAAAGCAGAAGGGAAAAGGGGAAGGAAAATGGGAAAAGGGAAGAGGGGAATGGAAAAGAGGAAAGGAAAATGGGAAGGGAAAGGAGGAAAGGAAAAGGGAAAGGGGGATGGGAAATGGGAAAAGGGAAGAGGGGAATGGAAAAGAGGAAGGGAAAAGGAAAAGGGACGGAAAGTGGGAAAAGGGGAAAGGAAACCAGGAAGGTAAAATGGAAAATAGGAAGGAAAATGGGAAAAGGGAAGAGGGGATGGGAAAAGAGTTAAAGATAAAGGGAAAAGGGAAAAGAGTATGGAAAATGGGAAAAGGGAACAGGGAAGAGGGGAAGGAAATGGGGAAAGGAAAGCAGGAAGGGAAAAGAGGAAGTACCAAAATAAAATACACCCCCCCCCATTTCCACCCTTGAAAAGGGCCCAAAAACCCCGTTGGGGCCCCCGCTCGGCCCCACAATTCCCCAAACCCCCCCCCCCAAAAAAGTCCCCCCCCGGCCCCCAACCCCCCTTCCCCCTTCCGGGAAGAGGGGAAGGGAAAAGAAAAAGGGGAAATGGCAAAATGGAAAAGAGAGAAGGGAAAAGGGGGAAGGGAAGAGGTGTCTTATGAATATAGGCTGAAATATGAAAAGTTGTCTGAAGTCACACAAAAATAAATAAATATATTGGTGCTCTCTCTCTCACACACACACACACACACACACACACACACACACACACACACACACACCCTCTTTAACCTTGTACAATCTAAGCCATGTCCTTGCATTGGTAAACAGCGGCAGGTGGGAGGGAGGCCGAGCGCCGCCAGGGGACGAGGGAGGTCACCAGGCATGTATAGAGTAAGTGGGGGCAGGGAGGAAGACGAGGCAGGAGACATTACGAGGTTGCGACAGCGATGCATTTTGGGTCTCGAGCGGAGCCATTAGGACACCTGACTGCACCCTGCACAGGACAAAGACAGACAGCGAGAATCCTGCCATCTGTTGCCCTGATTAGTGGTACAGGGCGGGTGCAGTGGGTGGCGGCAAAGGATGACATTGAAAGCGCTTTAAATAAGGAGAAACCGTTCGTTAGACGTGCTAATTACTAAACTATTACTTCAGTTAAAGCGTCGCTTTAAACTTTAAATATCTGCCTTCCGATGTACTACGATTTTCTGTTTTTAATGACTTTAACGTTACTATTATCTATTGAACTCGATATAAAAAGGCTGTAATGTTACTCTTAGCCCGTGTTGGGAAGGTTATTTTGGAAATGGAATAGGTCGTTATAAGTAGTGTAACTTTTCAATCATGTAAATGTAAAACAGTCCACCTGAAGAAAAGAATACAAATAAAACGGGAAATCGATTAAAATAAAAGACTTAATGTTTGTCATGATGCATAGATCTATTAAAAGGTATGAAAATAATGATAATATATGATGATAAACCTTTTTTTAGTGTGTGTGTGTGTGTATGTATGTATGTATGTATATATATATATATATATATAATATCGAATCAAATCTTCATTTCCTGAGGGTTTCCGTCAGTCCTGGTGTGAAAGGAAGCAGGTGAAATGTGTGTGTGGTGTAATCGCATCATGTGGAGCTGTTTGTATAACATGCTAGGTGTTGGACTCCGACGGCGAGGCTAATTTTTAACGTGGGCACAGCGATACGTGCAAAACACCAGGTCCAATTCCCAACAAGAATATACATATACATACATGTGTGTACATATATACACATACATATCTATATCTATCTCTCTCTCTCTCTATATATATATATACATACATACATACATACACATACATATATATGTATATATAGTATGTGCATATATATATATATATATATATATATATATATATATATATATATATATAGATATAGATAGATAGATATAGATATAGGTATGTGTATATGTACACACACATGTATGTATGCATATATATATATATATATATATATATATATATATATATATATATATATATATATATATATATATATATAAATAAACACACACATACATATACACATATCCATATCTATTGAGTCTTGATCGACCTTTTTTATTCTCAAATCCTCTTAATCGATTCTTACCATACCATTCTTATCATTCCTACCCCAGCCCCAGTAACCTGGAAATCTGCCAGGACCTTCTGCACGTCCACTCAGCCAGGACCTTACGTGGTAATCTAAACATCAGTTTACAAGTGTGAATATTATAATAAACTAATATGTTCTCGATCAAGAAGGTGAAGTGAGACATTCACTTTAAATCTACATTTATTAAAAACATCCAAATAGAAACACGACACATTTTACACACTGCCTCCTGTACACTGCTGCAATTAGTGTTCCGCTGCAAAAAAAAGAATAATAAAAAAATAAAAAGCCTGGTGAATGATGGAATGTGGCTCTTATCAGCTTTTTGAAATTTCCTTTTTTGTAAAGATTTACTGTTGTTTTTTTTTTTTCCTTCCATCTTCAAACCTCCCTTTAATTCCTATATGGTTCCATGTAAAATAAAAAAAAACATCATTCAGCGTTTAAGGCAGGATGTAATAAAGTGTTCATTTACGGGAGGGAAAAAAAAAAAAAAAAAAAACCCCGCCCTCCCTAATGATCATCGTGTTCGTCGGGTGAAAAGAGAGCGACCAATCCGGCGTTCTCGCTGTTTGCCACAATATCTTTGCTGGGCTTCACCTTCTTAAAGAGCGAGGGAAGGTTGCGGATGTGGACCTCCTTCTTGAACTGCTGCCCCAGAGGTTTCTGTATGAGATGGGGAGAGCGATGGGAAAAGTGTCATCATGAACAGAAAAAAAAAAATGTGAAAAGGCAGTTTTGCTGCCCCCTTGTGGCCAGTGCTGGTCTTACCCCTACAGCTCCTGCGATGAGCTTCTTAAACTGGTCTTTTCTCTTCTTCTCGCTGACTTTCTGCAGCGTCGGATTAAGGGTCCTTTGGTCGAACTGCTCGAGCAGGTCCGGCTGGATGTTGGGGATCTGGTTCATGATGGAACGCAGCTCAGCGTTTTGAGGCCGCTGCGAGGTAGCGTTAAAAAGACGCCGCAAAAATTAAGACCTTTCGATACGGTTTATTTAACGTTATTCTTGCAGAGACCCAAGACTGAGACGCAAACCAAAGTACCAGAGTGTCGTAGATGAGCAGGGCGAGCTGCGTTAACGCGGCGTTGCAGCCTTCGTGCTGGCCGTGCATCTGCAGGCCGCTCAGCACTCGGGTGTACAGCCACGTCACGGCATCCGGGAGCAAATTGGCACCTACGACCTGAAAACGAAACGACATCACGATCAAAAACGGCCTGGTTCGAGTTATTTATTTCTGGAGAGGCTAGACTTGGTACCTGTCTCAGCAAAGTCCAGCAGATCAGCGTCGCGGCTCGCTGACAGTTACTGGTGTCTCGCCACGACAGCGAGTTAAACGAGATCGCCAGCAGGTTCATGTAGACGTCCTGTAGTGGGGGACGAAGGATCATATAATGCGGTCATTTCATCGTGTGCGCATCGGCTTTTTTCTCACGCCACATGCATAAATAACGCTTATTTGTACAAATTATTTACCTTGAGGGGAAAAAAAATAAAAAAAATTCAAAAACAGAGATTTACCTCATGTTTTAGGAGACACTTGCCCAGTTCCGTGAGCTCATCGGAAGAATGCGAGGTGTTTAGCGGGGACGAATCGGTTGCCATCATTTCCTCGTCCCCTTTTGAAGACAAAAACAAGCAATTTTATTTACCTGAATTGATAAACAAATAAGCAAATAACCGATAAGCAAAATTCACTTCCTGAAAGGATCTCCCGATAAGATGAGATAAACCTTTATTCGTCCCACAGTGGGGAAATTTCAATGTCATAGCAGCCCTGGATGTATAAAATACAAAATGAAGCGCATTTTTACACTGTATAAATAAGTAAAATAAATAAAGTAAATAAACAAATAATCTAAAAATCCCAAAACTGTTGTTGAAATGATGTGGAAGGAAACGATACGTGGTTTTAACGTTTTTTTATAAATAAAAAAAAAAAAAAAAAAAAAAAAAAAGTCGGAAAACTGTGGCGTCCGGATCCCTTTAAACATTTTACTTGTTGGCCTACGTGCAAACCTAACACTGCACATCAGCCTGAACACACCATGAGTGAAACATGGTGGTGGTTGCAACATGCTGTGGGGATGCGTTTCTTCAGCAGGAAAGAAGGATGGAGCTAAACACAAAAAATGTTGTTTTTTTTTACAAAAAGTTGCCCACCCCCTGCCTCTAGGCCCCGCCCCCACCTCTAGGCCCCTAGGCCCCGCCCCCAACTGCCTGTTTCGGCAGAACAACGCTGCGTGTGTCGATGCACGTCGGGGAGGAATTGAAGCCGAGCTCACCGTCGGCGTCTTCTCTGCTCGCTCCCGCGTCCGGCAGCTTTCTCGATATGAACGATATACCTGTCGAGACGAGAATGCAATTCAGGTGTGGTGTGTTTAAATAAACAAACAAAAACAAACAAACAAACATGGAACTCACTCAGGAGATCCATGACCTCGCGCGTGACCAAGCGCACTAGCCGATCTTCCAGCATTTCCTGCGACACCTGATTCTCCTCGTAGGCCTCGTCGTCATCTTGACCGCTGATTACAATAAACAAATAAACAAATTTGACCTTGTTTGCGCAAAAAAAGTAACTGCATGCCAAAGACTTTTTACTAACTGGAAAAATCACGTTCCGATATTTACGGAATTTAGGCAGACGCCCTTATCCAGAGTGTCAAGGGCCCACAAGTGGGCAGTATGGTGGTAGTCCTGCTATTTAAACCTTCCCGTCCAAAGAGCGACCACCTCCCCAATGTCTTTTTTTCACCATTATGTACATAGCTGGAAAATACTGAATATACACTACTATGACGTACAATAATCAGTGTGTCAGGGAAAATCCCTCGGATGGTGAGATTGTGGGAGGGGCTTGCGGCGGTCTTAATAAGGGACCATTAAAAACGCCAACAAGTTACTCCTTATTTACACTTCACTGGACTTATTTATTTATTAAAATTCCAGACTCACCATACGCTCGTCCTCTGGTTGATGACCTGCCAGCGACGGTTCAGCCTCTGTAAACAGGAAACATAAACACTGGATTCTTAACTGTCCGAATATTATTTCTCCTCTGTGTTTTATGTTTGCAATCTTCCTGGGAAGGGGGAAGGGGTCTGTTTTGTTTTCAACGCTGACCTCGAGACCCGAAATTATTCGGAGAGACGAGTGTTTAGATACCAAAAAACACCTATTTTTTGTTTTTTTTTTCAGGGGGCGGGGCCAGTGACATCACACGACGTCATCCAATTACACCGCATTCGACTCCCCTCGACGCGTTTCAAATTATACACGACCTAAAATTTCTTTCAAACGCCGGCGAAGCCCTGGGAAGCTCCGTCTACAAATATACATTCTACACTTTTAATTTATAGATACTTCATACTTTTATTATTATTATTATTATTATTATTATTTTATATCCTGTTTCTATTCACTTCTGACAGTCGTTACAAGCATTTCATTCCCGCTCTGTATAAAGGTGTACATTTGTTTGGGATGGGCGGTTTTTACCTGCAGCAGATGAGAGAACAGAAGGCTGAGCACCGGACACAGGAGAGTCTCGTAATATTCCGGAGGACAGGAAGTGACCAGCGGTTTCATGAAGACCCGTGATCGCAGGTTCGGGTTAAGGCACTTTTCCCGTGCGTTTTAACGGCTGAAATGTTCGTATTCCTATTGGATGTACTTTTAAAAAAACAAATCCCCTCAAAACAGGGGCGCCCAAACTTTTTTTTTTGTGTGTGTGTGTGGGGGGGGGAACCATTTTTATCACGTAGCCCTCATAGCCTGCCTCATAGCCCGCCTTTGGAGCATTTTCATTTCATTCATTGTGAAATTCATGGTCACAGGTCACACTGCCATCTACTGGTGGAAAATAAAATAGCGCTTTTTTTTTTTTGGAAACGTGTATTTTATATCTGTAAAATCCACCACTGATCTCCCTCTGCTAATGTTACAGCGTTTACAGATGACGGTGCAGGACGTTGATGACGGAATGACTTTCGCGGCCTCGTAAAAAGGATATGAAGCATGGGGCGAAGGCGATGGTCAGGGACGTGCTCCAGGTGAAGGAAGGCCGAGCTGACCAACTGTTCAGCCAGTCCCTCTATCGTGTAGAAGTCCTGAAGCAGGGCCGGCCCAGCGTGACCCAGTACATGGTAACTGAGAGAGGAGGAGAGAAGGAGAAGAATGCATGCACACAGTTAAATTTTCCAGGCAAAACAGAGCACAAGGCAATAAGCGATGCATGATGGGGGTTTCTCACCAGTTGTCGTAGAGTGTGCAGAAGAAGCCTTGCAACCGCTCCAGTGAGGTTTTATACACAGGAGAGTCGTACATGTCCAGCAGCGGCTGGGTGATTCCTTAGTGGAAAAACAACAAAACTTGTATTTGTATCGAATATAATACACAGTAACTAGGTGTTGCATGATATATAGGAAAAACTGCACATTAAAATGGCTAGATGGAGCGTTAGACTATAGGGGGCAGTGTGTGCACGTCATGTAGTGTATATTTATTTATAAAGTATACTTTGTTTATGCAGCCAGCAACCATTGGGTGTTTATTATTAAATAAATGAAAAATATAAATAGTATCGGTATCGTGATATTGAATCTAGCTATTGTATGGAGGTCAAGATTGTGGTATCGGGACAATATACCTAAAATAAGGTTCTTCTCCACGTCCATGACATCGTAGACCCGGCTGTAGGTCTCACTGAGCCGAGCAAGATTCTCTGGTAGAAACAGGCTGTTGTGGGTCCTGTCAGGACAAGTTGGGATGTCAGTGTCAGTCAGGCTATAAATAGTATGTCATGCGGTTTTATTATGGAATCACAACTGCTCACATGCCTACAGAGTAGATGTAGACCGATACCAATAGATAGCTTGTGTGTGTGTGTATATGTGTATTATATGTATATATATATATATATATATATATATATATATATACTATATATATATATATATATATATATATATCACACCGGTATATATATATATATATATATATATATATATATATATATATATATATATATATATATATATATATATATATATATATATATATATATAGCTATATATATGGCATGGACAAATGCTTTTTTTATATAATTATTTATAAAAATAAAAATATGCATACAAAGAAACTCGCTCCAAATAATAATAATAATAATAATAGTGGTTCAGTGGTTCGCCTCTAGAGGCCGCCTCCGCAACCCGGAAAAAAACTATCGGCATGTAATTTTGCGGAGAGCCATCGACGCTGACCGATCGTCAAATCGTACCTGATGAGGGTGAGTAGATTTGGAAGCAGAGCCAGCACGGGGCTCCGAGGAGGGGTTTCTGTAGATCGCTGCCCCGGCCGGGGTGTAGCCCACCACGAAACCCCCGGCTTTGGCTTCCTCAACATCCGCCGGCCCAGTGCGCTCGCTTTATCACGCCCAGTATGGTGTATACGCAAAAACTAATCTGCGCATGGATGGGAAAGAAAAAAAATTATTACCTCATTAATAAAGAGGTTAATTATGGATATATATATCTATATATATATATATATATCTATATATCTATATATATATATATATATATATATATATATATATATATATATATATACACACACACATACATACACACACATATATACATAACATGCATAAAGCTAGGCTTAAACAAGGGCTAGGAAAGTATACGCAATACAACTGATACAACTAGTATATACTCTGGATTTACCCTCGACCTGTTGATTCCCATCTGATCCTCGGTGCCGGGTTGAGGGGCCACCTGATCGGTGCCAATAAATGTAACGAAGCTGGCCGGATCTGATAACACGCTGATAACGCAGGACCAAGATGCATTTCAAATACACAAACAAAATAAAAAGAGAAAAATAATGATCAAATCAACAATGATTTTGGCATAAATATTCACCCCCCCCCTCTCCAGAAGTTAACCCATTTAACACAAATCTCCCCATTTTCTACACAGTACAGGGAATTATAAGAGCAAACAGGGACTACATGTGGAAAAAGTGTGTACCATACAAACGAGCGGCCGCAAACTTTTGGCAAAATGGTGCACGTTTCATTTATTCATCTTCTACCGCTTTATCCGATCTTCCCTCGGGTCACGGGGAGCCTGTGTCTATCTCAGGCTTCTATGGGCATTAAGGCAGGATACACCCTGGATGGAATGCCAACCCATCACAGGACACACACACACACACACATTTATACACTAGGGACAATTTTCTAAGGTGCCAATCAACCTACCGTGCATGTTTTTGGACCGGGAGGAAACCAGAGAACCCGGAGAAAAAAAGGAAAGGTGAGAGAGAGGGGGGGAGGGAAAGAGGGGGTGAGAAGAAAAGGGGGAAGGGACCCCCTGAGGCACGGGGAGAACATGCAAACTCCACACACACATGACCGAGACGGGAATCGAACCCCGAACCTGGAGGTGTGAGGGGAACATGCTAACCACTAAGCCCCTCTAGTGCACATTAACTATCCGAATTAAATGACACTCGAACCCCGGTCGGAACTTTTAACGCGAGCTGCACCTGCGCATCTCCTCCGACAGCCAGCGTGCCGTCACGGCGCCCATCAGCTCCACCAGGAAGGCCTTCTGCTTGTTGTAGTCTTTAAACTGGTTGCTGATCAGCACCAGCGCCTCCATCAGCGCACACTTCTCCATCTGGGTCAGCAGCAGCTCGTTGACGAACAGCTCCTTGA
>JACRUU010000028.1:5111876-5141876 GCA_030449085.1 Kryptopterus vitreolus | reverse complement strand
TACCGGGCCGTGTTTGTCAGGGTTGCCAGATTGTGTGAGGCAACCTTTATTTGTATTTAAGTATTTCAGTTTGGAGAGGAATCAGGGTTGCCAGATTGTTCAAGGTAGCGTTTATTTATACTGAAGTATTTCAGTTTGGGGAGACCCTCGAATCAGGGTTGCCAGATTGTTTGAGGTTACTTTTACTTGCACTTAAGTGTTTCAATTTGGGGAGAGCGCCCGAATCAGGGTTGCCAGGTTGTTCAAGGTAATGTTTACCTGTACTTAAGTATTTCCTTTTAGAGAGGCCCTTGAATCAGGGTTGCCAGATTGTTCGAGGTAACTATTATTTGTACTTATGTATTTCAGTTTGGAGAGACCCTCGAATCAGGGTTGCCAGATTGCTCAAGATAATGTTTATCTGTACTTAAGTACTTCCTTTTTGGGTGGCCCTCGAAGCAGGGTTGCCAGATTGTCCAAGGATCACAAGATCAGTGAGGGTTGGCCAGTAATAACATAAATGTAATTGGTTACTGTACTTAAGTAGCTTTATTTGTGCTTAAATATTTCCATTTGAGGAGGTTTCAACTTGACGATTGATTGGTCGTGTTCAAAAACCCACCTCAAATCAGGGTTGCCAGATTGTTCAAGTATCGGGGACGCGTATTTGTACTTTAATACATTTCAAAATCAAATATCTTACTTTTTACTCCACTACATTTTGCTAAATCAGTTGTTCCATCTAATTTACGTATGGACTAACTTGCCACAACACTTGTGGCCTTATTTGTGTGTGTTTATTTTTAAGTAGTAGAAAAGAAGGTTTTGATCATTGTAAATAAATACAGATCAATAAGCGTTTACTCACATTAGTTAGCATCTCCATGGCGCAATCCTTCAAATGAACTTTGTCTTGCTGTGCCATGTTGTTCCACTGAAACCTGACGGGGACGACATTCCAACACGACATCAGCGTATAACCTAAACATTGTTTCGCTGCACAGCAAGTCGAACTTACTTTATAACGTGCTCCAAGATTTGGAGACCGAAGTGTCTCACCACCGCTGCCTGCGATTTGTCCGCTAGCTGAAGGCCACATGGTATGCAATATGGGCATTTTTCCTTGAATTCCTCGCAAAACTGAAACAGAAAGAAAAACTGCAAAAAGAATCTCTCCACAATTGAATATATACATTATAAATACACATATTCCTGCTTTTTTGTACACATGTTTTATAATCAATTCATTTAATATTTCTGGTTGCTTAAAACTATCCAATACCGTTAAAACCGTGATATTTTACACGAGGGTATTGTACCGGGAGAATCGTATCGCTTCTACCGCAGAGTTGGCAAGCTCTGGCCGCATCCCAAACGACCTCGGTATTTTTTTAAGTTAAAGTTCACTAGGTAGGTCGCGTGTACAAAGCTTTTTGACATGTGTAAAAGTGCCCTGTGGGAGGGGGCATGATGCCGTTTAGGATGCGCTCACAGGTACGAGATGTAGAGCGCTAACAAAACGTGCAGTAGAGTAATAAATCCGTTCAGTTTGCCGTTAGCTGCGTAGCTGAGAGGAGCTAGGTTGCCTAGCGTTTAATATACAGCCACTTAAATATATATTTATTCATTTAATTTCATTTAATTTGAAAAATAAAACTGTCTTATTAACCCTAGTTAAATTTATGTGCATAGCAGCTCGGAAGCCTTCAGCTCGCCGGTTAGCAAGACGCTATTAGCCGTACACGCTAATGGCTTCTCCGCCTCCTCTCCGGTACCTTCAGAGCCTCCAGGCGGTACCGCTGATTGGATTCCGCGTCCATCATGACGGTCACAGCCTTGACGAGCTGCTCGCACATCGCGGCCACCGGCTCGGCCATACCTGCTCTCCACGCGCTGATCCGTGTAGCTGCACGCGCTTGAACCGAGGGATCTAACCGAGCTGCTCTGCAACAGCGTGCATGCAGCTGCAGCGACCCCCCGCGGAACTATGGGAAATTGAGTTTTGCGTGTGGGGCGCCATTGTGGTAGGCGGATGGATAGATGCGTAGGTAGACGGGCGGGATGGACGAACGGACGGACAGAAGGATAGATAGATGGATGGGTGGATAAACGGATAGGTAGATAGATAGATATGTGGATGAATGGATGGATAGACAGATAGAAGGATGAACGGACAGAAGGATAGATAGATGGATAGATAGATAGATGGATAGATAGATAGATAGATATGTGGATGAATGGATGGATAGACAGATAGACGGATGAACGGACAGAAGGATAGATAGATGGATAGATAGATAGATATGTGGATGAATGGCTGGATAGATAGATAGATGGAAGGATGAATGGACAGAAGGATAGATAGATGGATGGGTGGATAAACGGATAGATGGATGGGTGGATAAACGGATAGATGGATGGGCGGGTGGAGGAATGGATGGACAGCCAGACAGATAGATAGATGGATGGGTGGAAAAACGGATAGATAGATAGATAGATGAGGGATGAATAGATAGATATATGAGTGGATGAATAGATCGATAGATAGATGGATGGATGGGTGGAGGAATGGATGGACAGCCAGATAGATAGATAGACAGATGGATTTAGAGATAGATGGATGGATGGGTCTAAGAACGGATAGATAGACAGATAGATGGATGGGTCTATGAACGGATAGATAGATAGACGGACGGATGGATGGATGGATGAATAGATGAGTCTATGAACAGACAGACCACGCAGTGTTGTACAAGTCAGGGGTCCTAAAACATTTCTCCATAAAGTATAAAAGAGTAAATGAAGTTTGTAGCGGTTGCCGCATGGTGGCGCCCGTGCTCCACACTAACACTGTCTTCATTCATCAACATTTCATATACGTATTTGTTAATTTTGAAATGTATAGAAATTCTTATTAGTCATTATACGCATATTATTCTAAAAAATGCAAACCTTATCATCATTTTGTGAATATTTTATTATTAATAAAATAAAGTGAGTGCCGCATCAGATTACCTGCTTCCACAATCGATCGGATGAGAATGACATGTCCCAGAATGTTATAGAGAAAGAATGTCATGTCCCAGAATGTTATAGAGAAAGAATGACATGTCCCAGAATGTTATAGAGAAAGAATGTCATGTCCCAGTATGTAATAAATAATGACATGTCCAGAATGTTATAGAAAAAGAATGACATGTCGCAGTATGTTATAGAGAAAAAATGTCATGTACCAGTATGTTATAAATAATGTAATGTCCCAGTATGTTATAGAGAAAGAATGTCATGTCCCAGTATGTTATAAAGAATGTCATGTCCCAGTATGTTACAGAGAATGACATTCCCATAGATAAATAATGAATGTCCAATATGTTAAGAGAAAGAATGTCATGTCCCAGTATGTTACAGAGAATGACATGTCCCAGTATGTTATAAATAATGTAATGTCCCAGTATGTTATAGAGAAAGAATGTCATGTCCCAGTATGTTATAAATAATGACATGTCCAATATGTTATAGAGAAAGAATGACATGTCCCAGTATGTTATAAAGAATGTCATGTCCAGTATGTTATAGAGAAAGAATGTCATGTCCCAGTATGTTATAAAGAATGACATGTCCTAGTATCTTATAATGTAAGAATGTTATGTATGTCCCAGTATGTTATAAAGAATGTCATGTCCAGTATGTTATAGAGAAAGAATGTCATGTCCCAGTATGTTATAGAGAAAGAATGACATGTCCCAGTATGTTATAGAGAAAGAATGACATGTCCCAGTATGTTATAGAGAAAGAATGTGTTATAAAGAATGTCATGTCCAGTATGTTATAGAGAAAGAATGACATGTCCCAGTATGTTATAAATAATGACATGTCCCAGTATGTTATAATTAAAAATATACTGAAATATTTTATAATATGTGAACAACAATATTTTAATGACATTTGTGTTTAATTATTTAATTTGATGACATTATCCCTACATTTAAATGAATCAGTAATAATAACCTTTGCTCAGCAGTGATGCTTGTAATGTGTGAACTCCATTCCAATAGTGATGGCTTAAATCCTAAAGCTCCCAGTGAATGGGCTTGTGGCCGTGGCGTGATCTTCATGCACAGTGTGGTCTTCTCTCTAATTATCCAGCAGCACTTTAGCCCATTTATTCAGCTTCAGCCTGCAGACCTGTGCATTCCCATAACTCTTCTAAAGGCAAAGCTTAGCGAGCTTACAGGAGCATAAACTCCGCCGCTGTCAGAGCACAGCGTGAACAAGTGCGAGAGCTGGAATACAGAGCAGTCCACTCAGATCTCCCTTCTACAGGCTCCATGTACAGATCACATCTTATAACTGTTTATTATACCCCTAATAGCTAATCTTGTATTCATATTTCATACACATTTTCATTTTCATTATTGTCTGTCTGTGGAAAGCTGTTATTTAGGAACAGGGTTGTAACAGTTACCAGTATGTTATAGAGAAAGAATGACAGCTTCCAGTATGTTATAGAGGAAGAATGTTATGCATGTCCCAGTAAGTTTTAAAGAATGACATGTCCTAGTATGTTATAATGGAAGAATGTTATGTATGTCCCAGTAAGTTTTAAAGAATGACATGTCCTAGTATGTTATAATGGAAGAATGTTATATATGTCGCGGTATGTTATAAAGAATGGCATGTCCCAGTATATTATAATGGAAGAATGTTATGTATGTCCCAGTATATTATAATGGAAAAATGTTATATATGTCCCAGTATGTTATAATGGTAGAATGTTATAAATGTTGCAGTATGTTATAAAGAATGACATGTCCCAGTATATTATAATGGAAGAATGTTATGTATGTCCCAATATGTTATAATGGAAGAATGTTATGTATGTCCCAGTATGTTATAATGGAAGAATGTTATGTATGTCCTAGTATGGTATAATGGAAGAATGTTATATATGTAGCAGTATGTTATAAAGAATGGCATGTCCCAGTATATTATAATGGAAGAATGTTATGTATGTCCCAGTATGTTATAATGGAAGAATGTTATGTATGTCCCAGTATGTTATAAAGAATGACATGTCCTAGTATGTTATAATGGAAGAATGTTATGTATGTCCCAGTAAGTTTTAAAGAATGACATGTCCTAGTATGTTATAATGGAAGAATGTTATGTATGTCCCAGTATGTTATAGAGGAAGAATGTTATGTATGTCTCAGTATGTTATAAAGAATGACATGTCCCAGTATGTTATAGAGGAAGAATGTTATGTATGTCCCAGTAAGTTTTAAAGAATGACATGTCCTAGTATGTTATAATGGAAGAATGTTATTTATGTCCCAGTATGTTATAGAGGAAGAATGTTATGTATGTCCCAGTATGTTATAAAGAATAACATGTCCCAGTATGTTATAAAGAATAACATGTCCCAGTATGTTATAAAGAATAACATGTCCCAGTATGTTATAAAGAATGACATGTCCTAGTATCTTATAATGTAAGAATGTTATGTATGTCCCAGTAAGTTTTAAAGAATGGCATGTCCTAGTATGTTATAATGTAAGAATGTTATGTATATCCCAGTATGTTATATAGGAAGAATGTTATGTATGTCTCAGTATGTTATAAAGAATGACATGTCCTAGTATGTTATAATGGAAGAATGTTATGTATGTCCCAGTAAGTTTTAAAGAATGACATGTCCTAGTATGTTATAATGGAAGAATGTTATGTATGTCCCAGTATGTTATAATGGAAGAATGTTATATATGTCGCTGTATGTTATAAAGAATGGCATGTCCCAGTATGTTATAGAGGAAGAATGTTATGTATGTCCCAGTAAGTTTTAAAGAATGACATGTCCCAGTGTTATAGAGGAAGAATGTTATGTATGTCCCAGTATGTTATAATGAATGTCATGTCCCAGTATGTTATAAAGAATGTCATGTCCCAGTATGTTATAAAGAATGACATGTCCCAGTATGTTATAAAGAATGACATGTCCCAGTATGTTATAAAGAATGACATGTCCCAGTATGTTATAAAGAATGACATGTCCCAGTATGTTATAAAGAATGACATGTCCCAGTATGTTATGTCAAAGAATGACATGTCCCAGTATGTTATAAAGAATGTCATGTCCCAGTATGTTATAAAGAATGACATGTCCCAGTATGTTATAAAGAATGTTATGTATGTCCCAGTATGTTATAAAGAATGACATGTCCCAGTATGTTATAAAGAATGACATGTCCCAGTATGTTATAAAGAATGACATGTCCCAGTATGTTATAGAGAAAGAATGACAAGAATGAATGTTATGTATGTCATGTCCAGTATGTTATAAAGAATGACATGTCCCAGTATGTTATAAAGAATAACATGTCCCAGTATGTTATAAAGAATGACATGTCCTAGTATCTTATAATGTAAGAATGTTATGTATGTCCCAGTAAGTTTTAAAGAATGGCATGTCCTAGTATGTTATAATGTAAGAATGTTATGTATGTCCCAGTAAGTTTTATGTTATAAAGAATGACATGTCCTAATCTTATAATGTAATGGTAAGTTTTAAAGAATGGCATGTCCTAGTATGTTATAATGTAAGAATGTTATGTATGTCCCAGTATGTTATGTAGGAAGAATGTTATGTATGTCTCAGTATGTTATAAAGAATGACATGTCCTAGTATGTTATAATGGAAGAATGTTATGTATGTCCCAGTAAGTTTTAAAGAATGACATGTCCTAGTATGTTATAATGGAAGAATGTTATGTATTTCCCAGTATGTTATAATGGAAGAATGTTATATATGTCGCTGTATGTTATAAAGAATGGCATGTCCCAGTATGCTTATAGAGGAAGAATGTTATGTATGTCCCAGTAAGTTTTAAAGAATGACATGTCCCAGTGTTATAGAGGAAGAATGTTATGTATGTCCCAGTATGTTATAAAGAATGTCATGTCCCAGTATGTTATAAAGAATGACATGTCCCAGTATGTTATAAATGTCATGAAGAATGTTATGTATGTCCCAGTATGTTATAAAGTTAAAAGAATGACATGTCCCAGTATGTTATAAAGAATGTCATGTCCCAGTATGTTATAGAGAAAGAATGTGACATGTCCCAGTATGTTATAAAGAATGACATGTCCCAGTATGTTACAAAGAATGACATGTCCCAGTATGTTACAAAGATGACATCTGTTTATAAGAATGTCATGTCCCAGTATGTTATCAAAGAATGACATGTCCCAGTATGTTATAATGTAAGAATGTTATGTATGTCCCAGTATGTTATAAAGAATGACATGTCCCAGTATGTTATAAAGAATGACATGTCCCAGTATGTTATAAAGAATGTCATGTCCCAGTATGTTATAAAGAATGATGTTCCCAGTAATGTTATAAGAAATGACATGTCCCAGTATGTTATAAAGAATGACATGTCCCAGTATGTTATAAAGAATGTCATGTCCCAGTATGTTATAAAGAATATGTATGTCAAAGAATGACATGTCCCAGTATGTTATAAAGAATGACATGTCCCAGTATGTTATAAAGAATGACATGTCCCAGTATGTTATAAAGAATGTCATGTCCCAGTATGTTATAAAGAATGACATGTCCCAGTATGTTATAAAGAATGACATGTCCCAGTATGTTATAAAGAATGATGTCCCATATGTTATATGTTAAGAATGACATGTCCCAGTATGTTATAAAGAATGTCATGTCCCAGTATGTTATAAAGAATGACATGTCCCAGTATGTTATAAAGAATGACATGTCCCAGTATGTTATAAAGAATGACATGTCCCAGTATGTTATAAAGAATGACATGTCCCAGTATGTTATAGAGGAAGAATGACATGTCCCAGTATGTTATGAGGAAGAATGTTATGTATGTCCCAGTATGTTATAAAGAATGACATGTCCCAGTATGTTATAAAGAATGACATGTCCCAGTATGTTATTAAAAGAATGTATGATGTATGAAAGAATGTTATGTATGTCCCAGTATGTTATAATGTAGAATGTTATGTATGTCCCAGTATGTTATAAAGAATGACATGTCCCAGTATGTTATAGAGGAAGAATGTTATGTATGTCCCAGTATGTTATAAAGAATGACATGTCCCAGTATGTTATAAAGAATGACATGTCCCAGTATGTTATAAAGAATAACATGTCCCAGTATGTTCTAGAGGAAGAATGTTATGTATGCTATAAAGTTAAAACAACACACCTCAGACCCGGAAACGGTGCCGCTCAGCACAGCGCGCGCTCCTCCCCCCTCCCGTGACGTAGCTCCCCAGCGCCGCGTGCCTGACGTGGTCTGGAGCGCAGCCCGGGATCTCCGTGTCAGGGAGGGGGCGGGGCTTAAATTCCAACGGGATGAACAGCGTCAGTGTGGGCGTGGCTCCGCCTCTGCGCAGGGAGTCGGTGTGATATGTGAACCTGATGCTCCTCCTTCATTACAGGGGGAGGAAATGTCCAGAAAACCCTGAAACTACACCAACAGCCGGAAAGTGGATTATAACCGGGATATTTATCACTGCTTGTGCGGGTTTTTTTTTTCCCCCTCCCGATGAAAAAGAGCGTTGTTTTCGGACAGGAGACGAGGTCGCCGGCTGTGTTGGGGAAACTTTGGCCGTGCGGGAGATCGCTGGTGCAGAAACCAGGAATTGGGAGCGGAACTTTACACTGATCCAGGCCTGAGACCGCCTGCCTGCCTGCCTGCCTAATTCCCCGACCCCCCTCCCCTCTTTTCCCTGCAACAGGTCTCCTCCGAGAAATGAAGTTCCTTTTTGACTTTTTCATCGCCTGTTTTTACACCTGAAATATATTTTTGTATGTATATATATATATATATATATATATATATATATATATATAGATATATATATATATATATATATATATATATATATATATATATATATATATATATATATATATATATTCCCTACAAGGTCTGAGCCCATTTATTTCCAATTTGTTTGTGAGAGTTTCCTTCACCTCTGTGTACAACAGGCACGAATCCAAATCTGGGACAATAGGAAATAAACTAGAGGGAAATAAAAGTGGATACGAATGAGATACGAAGCCAAAATGATGCCGGTAAGTCAACAATATACAACTAATATATATATATATATATATATATATATATATATATATATATATATATATATATATATATATAGTATATATATATATATATATATATATATATATATATATATATATATATTATGTATATATATTCTTATATATATATATATATATATATATATATATGTTTTAAAGATACAATATGAATTAAAAAAAACCCTGATAAATATGTCAACATAATAACAACAAGAATGATGTAATGGTTTCTTTCACAAGTTGCTGAGAAAAACCTGTTTGGAGAGCTGGCTTCCGGCCCTGATAGTGTGCATGTTTTTGTTTGGATGGGCCGTATGTCAATCACAATGTAGGCGTGGCTCTGTGGTTAAAAGGAGTGGGGGGCGGGGCTTTGTTGGGAAACTAATCATTGAAATATGTATAGCTTGTGCACCTTTATGGTGGTTTAGTCAGGACTCACTTGTTTGACCGAAACTTGTGACATGACTCACGCTGGGAAGGAAGGTCACGCTACTCGTCTCCATACGTAGACCACAAGGCGCTTTGGTGAAAGACCAGGTTCGACACCAGGTTCTTTGAATGTTTGTAAAAAAAAGGGTCGGCTGATATTAATGTAACGCACGAAAAAAGTTGTGGGGAAGGGTCGAGCAAGGTCCCGCTTCCTGGTCGAGCTTCTGCTGCGTCCTAGTCATCTGTAGATACGAATCTAGGACACGTTCCCCAGTGCACCATGAATCTAAACACTGAAATTAACATTTTTGCTTTTTTTTTTAAGGCCACCCCGTATAACTTTTCCGGTGTCCTCATTAGGGCAGATGAATGTACGCTTCATTCCCTTCCTTGTTTTTGCTCGGGACTCGCACCGAGTTGCCTGTGACTGTGCAAAACCCAGTGGCCGGGTTTCTAAGGGGTACTCAGTCTGAAAGGCATGAAAACAGAAGAACATGATGGTAGGATATTGGTTCGTAGGGTTTTTCGAAATCATCTGTGTATTGAGAGTGGTTAAAGCCCTTCTATCTGGTCACGAACGCTCTCAGACCACCATTGTTTATCCTCCAGTTTGCTCCCATCCCCCAGTCACCCACTATGTCTCAGCCCATAAAGATCTAGGACAGTGGTGGTGGTGGTGGTGGTGGTGGGAGGTCTCCACTGTTTTCCACTAGCCCAACCACACCCGATAGTCAATAAAAAGCGGAGCATTTCAACAGGTAGCCGTGGACATGCATGGTTGCAGTAGAAAAGCAACTCTGGGCCTTTGTGGAAAAGATACACCCCTGATGCACGGTGACCTGTAGAGTGTGGTAAAATGATTGACAGGAGGCTCAGCCAATTACAAACCAGCATTTTCCCCGTATGAGATTTTCCTTCCAGGATCTTTGTACCACTAAAAGATATTAATAAGGACACCAGCATATAGATTGCCTTTGCTGACGTGTCGGACCGTTTGTTGTGCGGTCCCCATAAATACAGAACAGTCGATATTATAAGAGAGATGAGATTGAACCAATGCCCTGTCTATGTAATAATTTTTCTCTCTCGTGTGGGATTCGGTACTTCCTCTTGCTGTGAGGAACACTTCCAGTTCCTCTTGGCGAAAGGCTTCGTATCAAACCGATGTAAATGTAGGCCCCCGTTACACGTCGCCCGAACGAGCCGGCTCGATTTCCCGCTCGCGCTGGCTGACTCACGCCGGCTGTGAAATATTTACCAGACGTATGGTACTGCCAAAAACAAGTCCGTTCTGGTATTTGGTCTCATGTCGAATCTAATTAAGGGAATGGAAAAATGATAGACGGATGCCTCGTCTACCCGCAGGGCAATTAGACCTGGCAGTTTAAAACCCGGGAGTCGAAAGGACACGCTTCCACGTCTGTGGACACGCTTTTTTTCTGTCTCTGGGGGGGCCAATCAAGCCGAAGAAACCATACCTGCGTTTGGATTTGTGCCCGTGTCATGCTGGGAACAGGTTTTGGATGGTATATACACACAACTGTGTGCCATGCGGTAAACGTTTGAGGAAGAACCACATTGGACTGGAAAGAGTGCCAATACTTTCGCACCAAGCGGACGAAGAGAAAACCTCCGCCTTGACAATATCTGACGCCCCCGAAAAAGTCAAATTCGATCCCACCTCTCGCACCGCGTTGTTGCAGATGTTTATGGCGTCCGTGTGTTTTCTCTCTGGCCCCAGGGGACCAGATGGCTCTTTGTTCGACCGCGCTCTCATTCGCTTGTCTACCGTCTCCAGCATGTATCACACCATTCTGTCCAACACGCAGCATTCGCAGTGAAACTCTCTCCGTCCGTCGCGTTCATCGGGCATGTGTGCGCCTGATAAGACACGCTCCCGTTATAGTAGACGTCTTGCCTCTGTGCAGACCGACAAGGGGTCAGGAGTTCAGGTAATAATTTGATTATTGAAATGCTCTGGCGATGTCTCGTGATTAGACGGGCGCTGAATATGCCGAAGCTTGGCTTTGCTTTGAAAGTATATGTATGTATGTATGTATGTGTGTGTGTGTGTGTGTGTGTGTGTGTGTGTGTATATGAGAGATAGATAGATATATGATATAGAGAGATATATATATATATATATATATATATATATATATATATATATATATATATATATATATATATATATATATATATGATGAGAGAGAGAGAGAGGGGTAAAGTGTTTTGAAGGTGTGCAGGAGGCTGTATTGATCTCTTTAATTCCCTATTTATTTGTTTGTTTGTTTGTTTGTTACAGATGTTTTTCTGTTCCGTGCTCATGCATCATTCATGTACCGCTTTGCTCTGCATCGCACCATGCATCATGCATTTTTTATTTTTTAATATATAAACAAAAATGAAAAATTGCTAGTGTTAGTTTAAGGAATGTCAGTTAGCAATAAATAGATAGATAGAGAAATAAATAAAATTAATGCGGGTGGATGATAAAATCAATTTGTAAAATCCCAATAAAATATACTGGAATATAATAGCTTGTTCGCAACCCAATACAGCGCCTGTTCATCTTCACTAGTTGGAGATCCCTTTCTGAGCGTGTGGTCCAGTTCATCCCAGAGCAGTTCAATAGGATTTAGGTGCAGTGACTGTGCCACGATAGATCCTACACAAATTCCCACAATTCTCTGTTGGATATTGTAAGGGAGGTTCTATATCGGCCCTCTTTTACATACTATATAGCAACGTATGCTTGTGTATTGCATCTGATTCATCGTCCGAGGGTCTCAAAAGTTCAAAGCTGCAAACTTTCCCTTGGCATTGATGGGAATGAATAGGAATGTATTGGGAATTTAGGAAATTGACAGGTTAAACCGTGACCGGGAACTTCAACCCCGTCGTCAAACATTTAAAGGCTCTTCTGTGGACGAGTTGGTGTCGGATCTGTAAACATCTCAGATAATGAGCTATTTTCTCTCTCGGGTGCTTCGTATTGTTTTGCGTGATTTATAACGATACTCTGGACATCAGCCAAATGAGGATGGCTGCCGCTTTTGAACCTGGTATCTCTTCCTCATACCGGATAGGTTTTACCTCGCCAGGCTTGCTCATCGCAGATAAACACACATTTTATGTTATTGCATTCTGTAAAGCTGCTCAGAAACAATATCCACTGTGAAAGCTCTATAAAATAAACTGGAACGTTTCATTTCTCGGACAATGCACACAAAATAATGTAAAAATAAATAAATAAATAAGTATTTACGTAATAATTACATGAATTGATTTTTAAAACTATCGGATTTTGGTTTTTCCATTCAATTCTCATAAATTTCCTTTATGAGAAAATAAGTTTCCAACTTCGGAATATATGCACAAAGGCTTAAGGGCCTTTTAAAAGGGCCCAAAAGTAGCAGCATTGTGGTTCGGGTTGGGTATCGTTTTAATTTTATTGATTCCGATTCCGTTTAATTTGATCGACTGAACCAACCGACCCACCAAGTAATTACACGTAGCTTGTTTAGATTTACCACATAAGGTCCTGGCAGATTGGATGAATGCGGAAGGTCCTGGCAGATTGGATGAATGCGGAAGGTCCTGGCAGATTGGATAAATGCTGGAGGTCCTGGCAGATTGCAGGTGGGGAAAAAATGCACCCTATGACCTTCCGATCATTATCCCAGCGCCCTAACCACTGAGCTCCCACCTTCCCCAAATAGATATTTCGGATTGTGCTTGTAGACATTCGGCTTCGTTCAGCTGCGTCGGTTTTTCGAAAAGTGTCCCTTCCTGATCCGACAGTCTATCATGTAGTACGGATTGGACGAGTCAGCTGATAATTCTGTCACGTAATCCAAAACCCCCTAATGTTCAAACGTAGACGCCGAGACCCCGAGGCTAACTCGCCGTCTCGGCTTTCGGCGCTGATTCGATCACAAACTACCGAATCGATCCAGAGAAACGAGTGCGACAGGGAAATCGGATACGATCAAGCAGGCTCGTTCGATATGCTGACTTTCGACTACATTTCAGGAAATTCCGGCAAACAAACAAACAAACCCTGCAGTCAAACCCGTTTCCATGATGACTGTTTTGTTTTGTTGTAAACAGATGACGTCGCCACAACATTCCCAGGAAAAAAAAAGGGGGGTGCCATTATTTTTGCCCCGGGGCTTTATACTCTGTGCTCGTTGAGCACGAGGAGTCCCGGTATCTCTTGTCGACCGTGTAATCTGTGGGAGTTGACTCCCGTCTTCCGGCAATCGAGGCGCTCGTGTTTACACGCTGCTAAATCCGTCCCAGGTCCCCGGAACGCCGTGTTACTTGAAAGTGTGTGAGCAGCCCTTGGTTTCTTTCTTTCGTTACTCTTCCAGATAAGCTTTCCGGGAGATTTTTGGAAAGCACTAGCTGTAGGGATCTTAGTGTTCGTTCATGGGCAAGAGCGTCAGCGTGGTGTGCTCGGGTTCTCCGAGTCGTGACGTTACAAACGCGCAGGGACAGGTTCCAACCTCCCGAGGCTGATTTCTGCTGGCTGTTGCCTAGGACTGTGAGTACACCTAAACACACAACGCCGCCACCTCTGCTCGTCGCTTCACTCGGGCTCCAATTAACCCGAGGAGTCCGTGGTTTTCGTCCAGTGCAGCGTCACGTGATGCGCCCATTCCAAATTCTATACGATCTATACGATTCTGTACTTTCCCTCTGAAGTCTTTCTAAGGACTCTTCTGCAGGAGTAAATAGCCATTTTTGGTAGGACATCCTTCAGATGCGTCCTCTATATTGCATTAGTAGGGAACAAAGGGGGGGAGCTGTGTTCAGGCACTTGAATCAAATCCTTCGTAGTGGCAGACAATAACAAAGCTTTCATCCAGCTGTGGCTAGCTTTCATCTGGATAACGACAGGATATTGCAGGCACCTGGGGAGGCTTGTACATGCATTGCCTCAAAGATGTGTCCTCGCAACTCTGTCTTCACGTAGTCCACGTTTTTGTTTCAGTTCGCTAACGCGTACGGAGGCTTTCCGAACAAACTGGCATATGCGAAGAAAAAATGCCACAATGCCGTAATGTATATGTGACAAATTAAGGGGTTTCTCTATGACTGGGAAAACCGGGTACCCAGATACTTATGTCCTCATAACGTATGAACCACCGGTATGTGTGTGAGGTCCATCGATTAGAAATGTGTTCACTGTGCTGTAATTTATTTCCGCCATGATACAGCGCCGCCTGGAGCACAGCGGGTTAAGGACCTTGCTCAAGATCCCAAGGGTAGCACCATGATGATATTATGGCTCAAACCCTCAACCTTCTGGTCAATATCCCAACCCTTTAAACCACTGAGCTACACCCCTCCTCACCCCCCTCCCTCAACTGAGCTACACCCCCTCCCTCCACTGAACTACACACCCTCCCTCAACTGAGCTACACCCCCTCCCTCCACTGAACTACACCCCCTCCCTCCACTGAACTACACACCCTCCCTCCCACCCCTCCCCCACTGAACTACACACCCTACCCTCCACTGAGCTACACCCCCCTCCCTCCACTGAGCTACACCCCCCCTCCCTGAGCTACACTACACCCCCCCTCACTGAGCTACACAACCCCCCCCCCTCCAACTGAGCTACACACCCTCCCTTAACTGAGCTACACCCCTCCCTCAACTGAGCTACACCCCTCTCCAGCCCACTGAGCTACACCCCTCCATCCACTGAGCTACACCCCCTTCCATCCACTGAGCTACACCCCCTCCATCCACTGAGCTACACCCCCTCCCTCCACTGAGCTACACCCCTCCCTCTACTGAGCTACACCCCCTCCCTCCACTGAGCTACACCCCCACCCTGACTGACCCCCCTCCCACTGAGCTACACCCCCTCCCTCCACTGACCTACCATCCTGAGCTACACAGAGCTACACCCTCTCCAAGCCCCCCTCCATCCCTCCACTGAGCTACACACCCCTCTCATCCACTGAGCTACACCCCCTCCATCCACTGAGCTAGAGCTACACCCACCCCTCTCCATCCACTGAGCTACACCCCTCCCTCCACTGACCCTCTCCCTCTACTGAGCTACACCCCCTCCCTCTATTGAGCTACACCCCAACCCCATCCACATGAACACCCCCCCCCTGCTCTACACCATGGCACAACCCCAACACAAACAAAATGCAGGCAAAAATCGAGCATAAAAAGAAATCACCAGCTTTTCATCTTTCACGTGTTTGGCGCAGAAAGAAGGTCACGTCTATCCACATGCCAACTTCTAAACCCCCCCCCCCCTTCTCTCTCCCAGTCCTGAGTCTTTTGGATCATTAAGTTAGTGCTGAGTGATTTGGAACAGCACAACCTCCATCCATCCATCCACTGTAATTACACATTCATCCTCCCTGTCTCTCTCTCTCTCTTTCACTCTACGTCGTCTGTTCGAGCCTCGAAACATCCTTTAAGAAACATTTGTCTCTGTGCACCTCAATTACACACTGCAGCGTTGTGTACAGAAGGCATCCAAGCAAAGAGGAACTGGTCGTTTCGTAGAGGACCTCATTAGATGCAAAATACGAGCCCCCCCCCTCCCCCCGGTGACTGACTTTTACTTTAAGTGTATGCGGAATGAAACTGCTTACAGTGCCCAAGGCGATTCCATATATATATATCATTTGGGTCATTAATAGCTTGATTAAATGGTTTCTGGAATTGCATTAGGTTGAATCTCAACCGCTGAGGATTTGGGGGGGGGGCGGGTTGTAGTTCCTCCATCTCTATGTCCACGACATCTGTACATGCCCCTGACCACCTCTCGTCTCTCATCTCTCGGCAGATGTTCCTGACCGTTTACCTCAGCAACAACGACCAACATTTCACCGAGGTCCCCATAACGCCGGAGACCGTGTGCTGGGATGTGGTGGAGCTCTGCAAGGAGCCAGGCGAAGTGGACTGCCACTTGTCAGAGATGTGGCGAGGATCAGGTACGAGGGATTTCCTGCTCGGAAAACTGTCTGCGTAAAGATAATATTTTATTTATTTATCAACTGTTCTGCACTTAAAAGAAAGTCCTTTACAGCGCGTGACGTATGTTTGAATAACAAAGTTATGTAAACGAGTGATTCAAATGAGTAATGGGAGCAGCGCCGGGCTTTCTGGAAACGGGGCATTGTGCTCTCATTCAGGAGAGGGACTGGACTGTTGGAGTGTTGCCATGGTTACGCGCCTTCAAGCACGGCTAGGGCCTTCGAGCGGTTTTATTTTTTCCTTTTTTTTTTCGCGTGCCCAGAAAGGCCTCGGCACTTCAGAGCGTCGATCAGTGCAGCCGATGTCGCAGACGAGACGTGTTATTTATTTATTTGTTTGTTTGTTTATTTCATTTTTCAAAAGAGAAATTCGTATGTCTATCAAAGCAAAAGTATATTTTAACACTTTTTCTTCCTCGCTGCATAGTCTATAACATATAACACCCTTCCCTCTACCCTTCCCTCTTGTGCTGGTGTAATGAAAGAATTGAATAGCATTCTTCCGACAAAATTCTGGCCGTAGATTTTCCATCGTACGTTATAAAATTTCCGTTGTGGACATTAAAAACATTTTAGATTTCCCTCTTTGCACCAGATGTCTCTGAGTGTATGTAGTGTGTTACTGGATATACGGCAGGGAAATCGAGATGATGTTCATTTTGTAAGATGGTTATTAGATTACCACATAAGGTCCTGGAAGATTGGGTGCGTGGAAGGTCCTGGCAGATTGCAGATTGCACACCAAAAAATGCCCCAAATTATTATTATTATTATTATTATTTTCAAGTATTGTTTGGAGAAATCCTTGATATGTTTTTGCTATAATTGTATTGTATGATTGGGCTTTATTTTCTGCGTTAGTATTCCTGTATTACAGTGGATATCTTGCAAAATTGTTTCGATCGAACCAAATATTTCCTTTTAATCACCGTTATACTAAAATGTATTTCTACTTCTTATAAATCTATTATCCAGTCAAAGGCACACCATCGTAGTATCCTCGAAGTGGTGTTGTTTACCCCCCCCCCCAACCACCATGTGTCAGTCGTTCATCATTGTACAGAGCTGGTGAGCGGGTCGGGTTTTGAACAAAAACATCCTTTCATGAACTCGTCTCGAAGTTAATGACTAATCGCTATGTGGGAAGATAAGCGGAAAGTGGAAAGGCGGCCGGTGGAGCAAAAGCCGTTCTACAGCATTCATGTCTTGAGGTAATGGAGAAAGTTGTGTTGGTTTTTGAATTGTACATACGGCACGTTTTTGTGTGTGTGTGTGTGTGTGTGTGTGTGTGTGTGTGTGTGTTTGGTGGGGTGGGGCACGCCGGGTTTAAAACAAATACATTCATTCCTGTATTCACATCCTGTTGTGTGTTCTTGTATAACTCGGACACGAATCCATACACTGTGTCCTGTCGTACATTATATCGGCAAAAGTATTTGGACACCTGGCCCACATGTAGTTCTTCTCACAATTGTATACGATGCATGAAAGTTTTCCTTACACTAGGAAAGCTAGCCGACCCAAACTCTACTACGATTAGGGTCGGGTATCGTTTTCAATTCGGATTCCTAGCGATTCCCAGTTTCGGTTCCAAGCGGTGAACCAATGCTTAGTCATGTTGGGCGTGACACCTTGCTTGCAATATATTTGTTTATTGTAATAATTGCACGTAGATTTGTCTTTGTGTTTAGCCACACTTTTTCGTGTAAACTTTAGATTACTACAAAAGGTCCTGGAAGATTCGACATGCGGAAGGTCCTGGCAGATTTGCAGGGGGCGGAGGGGGGGGGGGGGATGCACCCACGAATCAATAAGAGGAATCGAAAATTTAATTTTATAACAATTCTTTATTCGATTTCGATGTACAACATTGAAAAAATGTTTTTTTTGGGGGCAGGATTGTGTCTATAACCAAAATCAGAGTGAACGTTGTTATATAGGTTATAATCATCATTGTATGTGTGCGTGTTCATATATCTATATATTGTGTGTGTATTTATCTGTATTTCTGCGTGTATTTACCTATGCAATGTTTTCTGAAGTAAATCTTGGGCACAATTTATGATCACTGGAGTAAGAAAACTCTAAACAGCGTAAAAAACAAACAAACAAACAAAAAAAGTTAATTAAGCACATAAAGATGGTGTGTCGATTTTTTACAAAGTGATGGAGGAAGGTGCCGGTCTAATAGAGCTCTATTTGAATAATTGATGCAGTGCAGTGTTTCTTTTGCAGTTTTCTAGAGACACAAAGGACCCACACACACACACACACCACACACACCACACACACACACACACACACACACACACACACAACACACACACTCCAACCAGAGTCTGTCCTGACACAATATCTCATTTCATCTAGTGAGTGCTTTGGCAGCACGGTAGTGAAAATGATAGGAAAACATATTTACAAGACAAAAGGTTACCATGTGTTGGAGTTAATGCACTTCACACACACACACACACACACACACACACACACACACACACACACACACACACACACACACACACACACACACACAGTTTCCAACTAATCCTGGCTAGGAGCCAGTTAGAATCCCAACCTGACATAAACAGGAAACTGATAATCCACACACACACACACACACACACACACACACACACACACACACACACAACAAATAGTTTCTACGTTTCACACAGGGCAATGAATCTGGCCTAGGGTGGGACAAAAGGTCCTTATATACACCGCCGAAAACGAACACGCGCCAAAAAGTCTTTCTCCGTCGTCCGGTTCGTGCCTCGTCAGGTCATATTCCAGACGAATATAGCGAAGGAGCATTTCATCAGCAGTTCACTGCCGCAGCAGCGTGTGTCAGCACTCCGTCACTGCTGTCCTTGCGTGCCGAGGTTAATGCCGTGAGCTGATCGGACTCCGTGGTGTGTGTGTGTGTGTGGGTGTGTAGAGCGAACTGTGGGCGAGAACGAGAGGATGCTGGAGCTGCTACAGCGCTGGGGCTCGCGCAAATCGGAGGTCCGCTTCTTCCTGCGCCACGAGAGGAACCCGGGCCGCGAAACAGGTGAGCACAGGGACGAGGCGGGAAAGTTACGGGATCAGGCTTTTCCTACCTGGGAATCCCGATTCTCTCACTTTTTTCAGCTAAAATGTATTGCACTCTGGTAGAAAAAAGTAATAAGGCTGGTTTTTACTTCCGCGTCGCTCTGCAGTGACACTAGGTGGCGCTGGTGCGGCGTTCGGGTTCCTTCGGTGGGTTTTTGCTGTAGCGACGATGAAGCATCATCGAAGTGGCGATTTTTTCGTACATGTTCGATGATCCTTTTTCAACTGATTGGTCCGTGTCCGTGCTTTGCTTCTTAACTATGGAGTTTAAAAACATCGGTACGGAGGAATACCGAGGAATACGCCGGAATGCGTACGACGCTACGTTGGAAAAGCCGGCCAATCACTGACATCGCGCTCTGCTCTACTACGGAATTTAGAAATGAAATCACGTGTATTGAGATCGTGATATTTTTTCGCCCGCGATTAATCGTGCGGCCCTACATAATAAAACATAATAGGGTTTGAGGGTTAGACCTCCGTAGTTCAAGATCTTCAGGTCCTAGACCACACACACACACACACACACACACACACACTCCCAATAAAAGCTTTTTTCGAATCCCTCAAAGTTTTTTTTTCTTTTATAACCTGTATGTGACGCCTGCTTTAATTGAAAGCATTTTTTTTATCTTAGTAACCAAACTAGCCTTTATTTATTTATTTATTTATTTATTATTTTTATAAAGTGACACATGATTATACACTTTGTATCTGTTTAATCCCCATTTGACGCTTCATAGAAGCCACTCTTCCAGTCCGACCCACACTGGGGCGCCTCAGGAGAATCACATGGTTCGAAACATCGGGCGTCCCAATACTTTCGGTGCTAGCTCAGTGGCCTTTGGAACCGAATCCCACCCTCGCCACCACCAACTAGTGGACCCCTCGAGAAAATCCCTACCCCTCAATTTGCACAGTAAACGGCGTAATCGTACGAATGCGTCGTGAAAAAAAAACGCGTCAAAAACACATTACCTGAACGTTTCCCACAGGAAATGCCCGCGGCATGGATCCGAGGCGGAACGGCGTTAAAGGACCCCCGGATCGAAGGCCGGAGAACGGGGTGAGTGGATGGAAACATGATGCTTATTTTTTCCGTCAAAACTCGAACCGTGAGCCTGACGCCTCCGTCTGTTTTTTGCAGGTGTCCGCCCCGCGCATGGACATGACTCTGACGGAGCTGCAGGAGATGGCGACCCGACAGCAGCAGCAAATCGACGCGCAGCAGCAACTCCTGGCATCGAAGGTATATCAAAGGGATGGAAAAGTCCTGGAAGGTTTGAAATCAGTGGTGTGTGTGTGTGTGTGTGTGTGATGATCGTGATGGCATCTCGTGGTCATCCAGGAGCAGCGCCTGCGCTACCTGAAGCAGCAAGACCAGATGAAGCAGCAGCAGGTTTCGGAGCAGGAGAAGCTCCAGCGGCTGCGGGAGAACGTGGAGAAGCAGGAGGCGCGGCTGAAGAAGGTGCGCGCCCTCAAGGGCCAGGTGGAGCAGAAGCGCATGAGCAACGGGAAACTGGGTAGGAGCTCCTCGCCCCGACGCGCCTCCTCGTTCGGGTCGCCCCCGGAGGATCTCTGAAATCCCGTTTTTTGTTTGTTGGCAGTGGAGGAGATCGAGCAGATGAACAACCTGCTGCAGCAGAAGCAGCGCGAGCTGGTGGTGGCCGTGTCCAAGGTGGACGAGCTCAGCCGGCAGCTGGAGATGCTGAAGAGCGGCAAGACGGAGGCCGCGCGCGACAATCAGAGCGCCGCCGCGGAGCTGGACCGCCTCTATAGGGAGCTGCAGGTGCGGAATTCCTTGGTTTTGTGGACACCTGACCATCAGGTTTGAGCGTCGTGTCCCAGATCCCATTCGGGGGAGGAGTTAAGTCGGCGGTCTTCCCAGTTTTTATTCCTTATTCTTTTCCCAATCAGCTAAGGAACAACATGAACCAGGAGCAGAACTCCAAGCTGCAGCAGCAACGAGACAACCTGAACAGGAAGAACCAGGATGTTTCCGACATGGACAAGCGGGTCAGCGAGCTCCGGGATCGCCTCTGGAAGAAGAAAGCGGCGCTGCAGCAGAAAGAGAATCTTCCCGTGAGTACTGTAGGGAATCACTCTCAATCACACCCCCACCCCCCCTCAGTGGTTTAGTGGTTAGCACGTTCGCCTCACACCGCCAGGGTCCGGGTTCAATTCCCGTCTCGGCCATGTGTGTGTGGAGTTTGCATGTTCTCCCCGTGCCTCAGGGGGTTTTCCCTGAGGTTTCCGGTTTCCTCCCGGTCCAACATGCACGGTAGGTTGATTGGCACCTTGGAAAATTGTCCCTAGTGTATGAATGTGTGTGTTTGTGTGTCCTGTGATGTGTTGGTATTCCATCCAGGGTGTATTCTGCCTTAATGCCCATAGACGCCTGAAATAAACACAGACTCCCCGTGACCCGAGGGAAGATCGGATAAAGCGGTAGAAGATGAATGAATGAATATAAGTCTGGATGTTTTTGTATTTTTTCTTTTTTTTTTATATAAAATTTTATTGTCCACTGGACGCATCGTGAACGTGAAACAGAAAACGTGGCGTTAGGAGCGGACTCCCTGGCCAGACTGGACCGGAACATCTGTGATTGGTGTTGGGTGTTGCGTCAGTACGGCGCCTAGACAGACAGACGTCGTATTCTGATTGGTCGATTGTATGATTTCAACAAATCGATTTCCATGGTGTTTTAAAGTGTCTAGTATGTAAAAAGTCTTTTGTTGTTGTAAGTCTTAAATGATTGAAAATAGTTCCTATTTTAATGTAACTCATTCTCGAATGTTTACACCTCATGTTTATTTTCTGTTTTTGTTTTTTTTTTTGCACTAGACCAAATATAATTGGTTACTTGTTATAAAATTCCGGTTCCTCTTATCGAATCTTCCAGGACCTTAAGCATGTCCTATCTGCCAGGACCTTGTATGATAATCTAAATGTACAAGATCCACCTCGGGAAGCGCTCCAAAAGCACCTCTTATTTACCGGTTATAAACTTCCAGCTCCAAATGCAAAGCGCCCCCTGGTGGACTCATTCTCATTTCTTGTCGTTTTAACAACAAAAAAAAAAAACAATAAATCTGGGCTTCGCTGTGGTGTCTCGGGGAAAGAAGGTTTTTCGTGGTACCGCAGGCAAACTGATGACTTTGACTAATGCTCCAATTCCTATAGAATTAATACGAAAAAAATTACTGCACCGCTTTATCAATCCTTTCTTCTCTACAATATATTAAGAAGGGTGTAGATGGATGACCCCCTACCCCACTAAGCCCCCCCCCCCCGTCCCCCCCCCCTCCTCCTTCCATGCTTGTTTTGGAGCATGGCTCTGCACAGAATATTAACCACACTAACACAAAGGGATGATGTTTGAGTCCCTGCCAAATAACGCTCAGTGGCACAACAGGATTCAGTGGGAATTTTTACCCCCCCCCCCCCCCCCCCCATCAAACCCCAAAACACCCCCCCCCCCCCCCTCAAACCTCTTTAAATTCTCATTCCTATCTGACTAAAAATTTCGCTTGCATCCCGGTGCCGTGCCGAACGGAATGGTCTTCCGTTTAACCCCTAGGCAAACGTGTGCTCGTCTTTTGAATGTGCTGATAGTTGTTTTGTTCTTGTTTCCATTTAAGAATGGCTTCCCCGTTAAGGAAAAGGCTTCAAAAGATTCCCAACCCAAGGTAAAGCTACAGTACTATTTGGGACTTTTGGCGTCCACGCCGGTCATCCTTAAGGGCTTGCCCGGGGGAATTCCCGGGAGTTTTTTTTCCAAAAACCCTTTCCATGGGAATGAATGGGAACGAATGCGGAAAAAATGGCAGGATAGCTTAGAACAGGTAGTTGGTTAAAACAAAATTTATTTCACTTTGACTTCATCGAACACGCAGCACACACTTAATGCAACCACAGCATTTGATTCCCAAAATTGTCAGTAAGTTTTGATGCTACTGGGGTTTATTACTTTTTTATCGGGGGTATTAAAATTTCACTAGCAAATGTAAGCAAGCACTATTTTATTGACCCTTTATGAGGCTCGCTCGAACTGTGACGCTCTTCCCTTCTGCTTCGGATCACATTTTGTTTATTTATTTACAACGTTGGTTTCTTATCTTCTTATCTTATTCCTGAAATTCTCCTCAAGGAATATTTCCACAAGTTCCCATGGAAAGTTTACAATCGTTACTTGGATTTACAGGTTCATTTTGCGCCAATTTTTATTCCCCCCCCTCCCCCGTCCCACACACACACACACACACACACACACACACACACACATAATGGCAGGGTGTATTTGGTGGTATTTTGGGCTGGGAAGGGGTTCTGCTGTAAATTTTGGGTATTTATTTATTTATTTATTTTCCCTTTTTGAATCATTTCTTTTTCATTCCCAATGAGTTCAACTATTAAAGCATTATCTCCAAAGTGCCAAGAACAACACAAAACACGACTGGAATTGTTAATAAGGACCGTATTTATTTATTTATTTATTTATTTATTTATTTATTTGTTTGTTTGTTTGTTTGTTTATTTATTTCCCAAAGCGACCGCCGGTCCAGCTTCTTTTACGCGTCAATCCGTAACATCCACTTTTATTCCCTTTTGTATTTCGGTCCAGCCTTTGTGTTTCTCGGATCCCTTATGCCCGGATGGAAAATGACGCTTGAATAACTGTCCTTCCCTACTTCAGGTGTCTTCTGACGGCCAGCCCCCGCAGTCGGGAGGTCAGTCCCGGGTGGCCGCCGTGGGGCCGTACATCCAGTCGTCCACCATGCCGCGTGGTCCATCCAGACACGATCCGGTGAAGCCCGTGTACCCCGACGGCACGGCCACGCTGCCACATCAGGACAGGAGTACCGGCACGGTTTCGGCACCCGGCAAACCTGGCACAGGTACAGCACGCGCCTCCGCCATCGAGAGCATTTCGTATCAGGGGATGCCAAGTCTGCTTTTCTAGTACAATAGAAACATCAGGCACTCAGAGAGATGGGAAAGTGTGTTTGTGTGTGTCTTTGAGTTTTAGTTTGCATTTGCCACAGGGGATGAGAGTCCTGGGACACATCCGCGGTACCCCTTCGCCGTGGTTCTCATCTCAGAAGGTAGCGGCAGGGTTGGGTATCGTTTTAATTGGATGGATTCCGATTCTTATCCATTCCCAGTTTCCATTCCAAACGGTGAACCAAGCGCTTGTCATGTTGGGGCGTGGCACCTTCTTAATTGATTGCAGTAGCCACACTTTTTGAGCGCTTCCCGCAGTCCATCTTGTAAACCGACGTTTAGATTAACATATAAGGTCCTGGCAGATCAGAGGCATTGGAGGTCCTGGAAGATTGCCCGGTGGAATCGATTGAATTTTATAACAAGGATCCGATTCTTAATCTTAAGTCCAGAACCGAAGTGGATTTTCGACTTCCAACCCTCCCCATCGCTCACTAGTGTGCTGTGATGCAGTGAGTGTTCCCTCGTCGACTTGCGCACCCTCATGATTTTTCGTCTTCTCTTACTTTCAAGCGCCTCACAACAATCGCCCGACAAAGCAGCATAGTATTTTCATAAGACCTCGTAAGGACGCCATAATATGGACAAAAGTATTGGGGAAACCTGACTTCTCCATCCTTAAGTGTCCCGCCCCAAACTATTACCGCATTGGATCTTGTCAGTAGTGTGACATTTTCCCTTCCCACTGAGACCCAGTGCCTGTTCCGGCACTGTGGTGCCCCTGTCCACAAAAGCCAGCTCCATTCAGACATGGGTGGGGAAGTGAAAGATCTTCCATCATACACACAAATTTCCACAAGCAGTCAGAAGGTGGCTTAGTGGTTAGCACGTCCGCCTCACACCTCCAGGGTTGCGGGTTCGATTCCCACCTCCGCCATGTGTGTGTGTGTGTGTGTGTGTGCCTCAGGGGAGTTTTCTCCGGTTTCCCCCGGGAGATTGCTTGGCACCTAGTGTATGAATGTGTGTGAGTGTGTCCTCGGATGGGTTGGCACCCCGTACAGGGTGTATCCTTCCTTGACGCCCCAAGATGCTTGGGATATTCACAGGTTCCCCCCGACCTGAGGGAAGATCAGATAAAAGTGGTAGAAGATGAATGAATGAATGAATGCTCCCAGAAGAGTGAAGGACCAAACGTGAAAATGCACACAATCGTCTGCTCAGGTGTCCCCAAAATGTTTGTCCATATCGTGTCTTTTCACATTTTCGAAGGTTTGTCGCTTTCTAGTAGGACCCAGAGCTGAAAAGCTCAGGAGAAAAGCTCTAAAATGACCAATACATTGGGTTCATTGTTTTTAAACCTTGGTTATAAATGTTTTTACCCCCCCCCCCCACACACACACACACCCAATCCATCTGTTCCTTCTTGGTCCACGGTTGTTCTGTATTGCGTTAGCAGGGGTTTTTGTGAAGACATTGGAAATGTAATGCGTTTGGTGGAACGCCAGGACATTTTTGTTTCCCGTACGGCAGCTTTGTGTTCGCGTCTGTGGTTTATTGTTGTGATCTGACTGGATCCTGTTACCGCCATGTTTTGTATTGTTTGCATTTGCTTTTCTTTTCTTTTTTTATTCCTGAAAGAGAAGAAACATTCTTGCTTAAGCCGCTGATAGAACTGCGGGCCGAGAGAGAAGGTACACGGGCGAGTTGTTTGCGTGAAACACGTTTGTTAAAAACCTTGTCTTGGGTTGCATACAGTTTTGGTGGGGGGAGGGGGCAGGGGGGGTTTGGTGTACTCTCTCTTTCACCACTTTGTGAACTCAATTAAAGCGCATTCCAGGCAGACGCTTGTTTAAATGCTTTGGGAATTTGTCGTTATTTTAAAAAAATGAAACGTAAAATTGTGTTTTTCAGGACTGCAGTCCTCAAAGGCGCTTAAAGTATCAGATTGGAGCTCATCTCCTACAGGTTCAAGCACCGGCCATGCTTCCTCCACTTTACCCCGACTGCCAAGCCAAGCACCTCCAGAGCAAGGTGGTGTCTAATCTGTCCTACATGCAGCTGTTTCAGAAAAGCAGCCCATAATACTCTTAAATGCCACCCGATAATGTCGCCAATGTATTTATGTAGTATAGCCGTAAAATCGTTAAACGGACGTCGGTGGAAATAAATCTCCGTCGGACGTATCGGTTTTGCCCTTTGAGAGTCCGAAATCGTTTCGCCCGTCCAGCCGTGACCCGAATGTTAACAAGCGTCCTCTTGTCCTGCAGCTCCAGACGACGCGGACGTGTTGAAGAGAGCACAGCAGGACCGCAAGGCACGTCCGATCTCCATGTTCGAGTCCGGCGAGCCCTCCGCCGCTTCGTTGCGCAAGAACCAGAGCAGCGATGACCTTGCAAGGGACGCCCAGGTTGTGGAATGCAAATTTAGTACACGATTTTTATATATACATATACGGTACATTTAACGTTTTTTTTTTTTTTATCAGAATGCCGCCAAAAACCCGGTAAAAGTTCCTCCTCCCGTTCCAAGCAAACCTCGACAAGTCAACCTGCCCTTCCCGAGTGCTGGTACCTTCCCAGGCAAGGGCAAAGTGGGGAGCCAGCAGCAACGGGCGCCTCTTCCGGCGACTCAGAGCAACACGCTTCCGCTCCCGTCCAAGCAGGAAACCCCGCCGGCCGCCACCGTCCGACCTTTTACCCCAGAGCCCAAAGAATCCTCCATCCACAAACCTCAGACGGTGGCAGCCAGCTCCATCTACTCCATGTACACGAAGCAGGCAGCAGTTAACAAGGGCATGCAGCAAGGCATCCAGGGAGCGCTGAACCGTTCCCACAACCGCTACAACTTTGTCAGCAGTGAGTTGAATTGTTCGAGTTGTGTTTGTTTGTATCTTGCTCCCTCGGCACAACGGGTTTCATTTTTCTCATTTCTCCGTAGTGTACGGTAAACCCGTGATCGCCGCCGGCCAGCAATCCCAGTCCCCGCAAATGGACAACCCCTACGTGGAGCGTCCGAACAGCGCCGATATGGAGACGGACCAAGGCGCGATCGCCGTCCCGGTCCCCGAGACCCAGGAGACGGAGCGTATCCCGCGCCCGCTCAGCCCCACCAAGCTGCTGCCCTTCATCTCCAACCCCTACCGCAACCAGAGCGACATGGACCTCGAGGCGCTCCGCAAGAAGCTCTGCAACGCCCCGAGGCCCTTAAAGAAGCGCAGCTCTATCACCGAGCCCGAAGGTCCGGCCGGGCCCAACATCCAGAAGCTCCTCTACCAGAAAACCACGCTGGCTGCCATGGAAACCACGGTCAATCCTCCCCGCCCCGTAGAGGACAAGAGCTCGCCGCCCGATCCCGCCCCCGCCGAGCCTTCGGGACCCGAGTCCCCCGAGCAGCCGAATCTTCCCGACCCGCTGCCGCCCGTTGAGGTCCTGAAAATCGACGGCGAGGACTTCGTCCCGCCCCCGCCTCCGTCTCACCCTGCTCCCCGCCCAGAAGACGCTCTCCTAATCCCACCGCCGCCTCCTCCTTCCGAGGTGGAAGAGCAGCTCCCGTTGCCGGCTGAGAGCTACATCGAGGAGTTCCCGCCCTATCCTCCTCCACCTTACCCAAGCGGTGGGGAGCAGGAAGCCCTGGGGGACGACACGTTTAACATGAAGCCACCAGAGGTCATGGTGCAGGTGCCTCTACCACCAGTGAGTACCCAGAATGCCTTTCGTAATTAGTACTAGTAGTCTATGGGGGACACCGTTAATCAGCGCTGGTTTTTCCGGCTTCCAGTCTGCTCTCGTTACGCATGCGCCCTCTAGAGGCTAATCCCCGATACCACATGCTGTTTGCACAGAGCAAAAAAGTTACGTATTTATTATTTAATTAAGAGGCATTTGTAAACTGCCGTACTACAATTCAGCAGTAATAAAACGACTTTATTTATTTATTTATTGCATAATTTCTAATAATCTCCATCCCTAATTAATGCGCTTTAACTGAGGTCCACATCCGTGTATTTAACGCTGTCATTCGGCATTCATTTCCGCCGACGTCGGCACAAGCAACAAGTTCACCTCGTCTCTTTAATTAGTGAAACGACTATTAAATATTTATTTTTTTATTTATTTTTTGCATGGCATTATGGTTTACAAATAAATCCCGCATGCTATCTGATTTACCCTCGCCTGGCCTCATTGTAAGTACGGGGTGACTAACCTCGCCCCCTCGGCAAAAGACGTAATCCCGGCACAGAGTCCGTTTTGTCCAAAAAATAAATAAATAATGGAGGACTTTCTATTTATTGCGCTTTAATCGGATGCGAATTTGCGTAAGTGGGCCCCTGTTAACTCGAATAAAGCACAAGAGATCTGTTCTGCCGCGAAAGCTCCTTAAATTCAACCGAGGGAGAGAAAAAAATGACCCCTTTTTTATGCTTCTGTATTTATACTCAACGAGTTCTTTATTCGGGGAGGGGAAGAAAAAAAAACCCTATAATCTGCTTGTGGAATCTTATTAAAGCGAGTTGCAGGACCGGTTTTAAACGCTGATGGATATCCTCGCAGAGAAACTTCCCACATAGAGTACGGTGCGATAAGTGTCGGCTAAACAACGCTCCTGCTTATTTATTTATTTATTTATTTTAAAAAAATTTTTAGGGTAAGCGGACAAATTTGCGCAAGCTCGGATCGGAACGCATCAGCCATAGCATGAGGGTGAAATTCAACCCCTTGGCTTTGCTTCTTGACTCTTCTCTGGAGGGAGAGTACGACCTGGTGCAGCGGATCATCTACGAGGTCCGTTCCGCTCTTTTCCTTGCATCTGTGTTATCTTTTCACTGTACGGACGTGGCCACCTGGGCAGTTTAGTCCCGGCCCGGGTGTGTCTGGCGTCCCGATACTTTTGCTCGAATGTTTCCTGGATGTAAATGATTTGTGGCGCGCAGGTGGACGACCCCAGTCAGCCCAATGACGAAGGGATCACCGCCCTGCACAACGCCGTCTGCGCCGGGCACACGGAGATCGTCAAATTCCTGGTGCAGTTCGGGGTCAACGTCAACGCCGCTGACAGCGACGGCTGGTGAGTTCAGGAGCTTATTTACCTCCTATATTGTGATGGAAAGTCGTTAACGAATGTCGCATCCGTTCGCCAGGACCCCGCTGCACTGCGCCGCGTCCTGTAACAACGTCCAGGTGTGCAAGTTCCTGGTGGAGTCCGGAGCGGCGGTGTTCGCTGCCACCTACAGCGACATGCAGACAGCTGCGGATAAGTGCGAGGAGATGGAGGAGGGATATACCCAGTGCTCGCAGTTCCTCTATGGTGCGAATACTTAGATATACCTATATATATATATATAATACCTATATATATATATATATATATATAGATATATATATATATATA
>JACRUU010000028.1:5061876-5109376 GCA_030449085.1 Kryptopterus vitreolus | reverse complement strand
CACACACACATTCACACACACAATTCACACACACATTCATACACTAGGGACAATTTTCCAAGGTGCCAATAAACCTACCGTGCATGTTTTTTGACCGGGGGAAACCGGAGAACCCGGAGAAAAACCCCCTGAGGCACGGGGAGAACATGCAAACTCAACACACACGAGACGGGAATCGAACCCAGACCCTGGCGGTGTGAGGCGAACGTGCTAACCACTAAGCCACTGTGCCCCCAGGTTATTGTCATATATACTACAAATTCAGTTTCAGGTGTTGTTCCCTATTGAATATATACGGGCGCAACAGAAAGTAGATCTATTTAACCATTCATTCATCTACCGCTTTATCCGATCTTTCCACAGGTCACGGGAAGCCTGTGTCTGTCTCAGGATACACCCTGGATGGAATGCCAAACCATCGCAGGACACACACACACACTCATACACTAGGGACAATTTTCCAAGGTGCCAATCAACCTACCGTGCATGTTTTTGGACCGGGGAGGAAACCGGAGAACCCGGAGAAAAACCCCCTGAGGCACGGGGAGAACATGCAAACTCCACACACACATGGCCGAGACGGGAATCGAACCCCCGACCCTGGAGGTGTGAGGCGAACGTGTTAACCACTAAACCAACGTGCCTCCTCTACTTCACTTTTATTGTATTTTTTTTAAGTACAGTAACGAAGTATTAAATGAATCGTATTAAATTTTCCTCCTGAAAATGATACAGGAACCTGCAGGCGCCAAGTCACTTAGTATCTGTTATCTTATCATATTCACCAAATCGAGTTGTCTCTTTAATAAACGCCTAGTGAGTAAACACATGTAGGTGGACGATGCGGGGGTTTGTCGTGGGAATGCCTTATCGTTTCATCTGCCAGCATTTTCTGTTCCATCTCATTCAGGCGTGTTGATTTATGTGCCTCGGCGCAATCTCATTACACAACGTTTCTCTCTCCTTCCATCCCTCTCCTTTGCGAATCGATAGCGAAGGCCTCGCACTTCTTCTTATTACCCATCCTCGATTCTGATTGGTCAGATGACGACGATGATGATTAATGATCGAGAGTCATTTAGAAGTTTAGAAGATAAATTACAGGTTAACGTGCCTTCTGGAAACTTTGTTGTTTTTTTTTTTTAAACGAAAACTGAGCTTCAGTCATTGTGTGTTATGGAATGAGTCTCCAGTGTCAGCTCTTGGTGACACGGGAATTGGAATATCTTCAGGAGGCGCACATCACATCACTCTTGGAATTGTTTTTCCGCACACTCGCTTCCTGGTTATCGGATGATCTTATCTGTTTTTAAGAAAAAAAAAGCTGATTGGGTTTCTGCACGTAGAGTGATAGTGAGGGCGCTCCGTGTGTTTTGGCGCCCCCTACTGGGAAAACAATTCCCGCTTTTCTGCAAGAGTGAGAAAAGTATGTTTAGAAGTCGCATTTAAATTGTAGACTTTGAACGAAACGCTGTGAAATTATTTTATTATTATTATTATTATTATTATTAGTTATTATAATTCATTCATTCATTTTCTACCACTTTATCCGATCTTCCCTCGGGTCACGGGGAGTCTGTGTCTATCTCAGGCGTCTATGGGCATTAAGGCAGCATACACCCTGGATGGAATACCAACCCATCGCAGGGCACACACACACACACACACACACATTCACACACTAGGGACAATTTTACAAGGTGCCAATCAACCTACCATGCATGTTTGTGGACCGGGGGAGGGAAACCGGAGAGAACCCGGAGAAAAAACCCTCTGAGGCACGGGGAGAACATGCACAAACTCCACACACACGACCGAGACGGGAATCGAACCCGAACCCTGGCGGTGTGTGAGGCGAACGTGCTAACCACACTAACGCCACCGTGCCTCTCACTTATTATTATTATTATTATTATTATTTTATTATTATTATTATTATTATTATTATTATTATTATTATTATTATTATTATTATTATTTCATTTTTCTTTCTATTGTGCATTTAGGCACCGTCCCAAAGCAGAGACAAATGGGCTACAAAATAACTGTTAATAAGTTATATGTTTAAAATAATTTATCCCTAATGAGTGAGCCAAAAACTCTCTGAGATGTTATGAGGAACATCATCTTCGTCTGAGAGGCACTTAATATCTATTTTTTTTACTGCATCATTGTTTTGACCTTATATACAGAATTGCACAAATAATTGCACTCCGAATATTGTTTATTTCAATTAAAGTCAATCATTAGTTGTTGTTTTTTTGTCTCTATAAAGTGAGTAATTATTTTATCAACCAAATTCAATGTTTTTTTTTGTTTTTTTGACACTTTTTCATGGCATTACCGCTTTGGTCCACAAGGCGGCAGTGTGGCACTATTTCTCTAGATTTCATTTTATTCCCGGCAAAAAAAAAAAAAAATATTGGGACGTGGAAGAGGAGGTTCAAAAACAAAAGTACGTACGAATTTTAATGTCACGTGTCCACAACCTTTTTTTTTTTTATCTTCGTAGTGCACTTTTTTGTTTACGTTATCCGCACAAGACACGAGTGTACAATGCACGTGGTGACACGCTGTGTGTGTGTGGGTAGTGTGTGTGTGTGTGTGTGTGGTGTGTGTGTTGTGTGTTGTAATGTTTCTTAAACCAATAAAGAAACAGGGAATTTTTTTGTAGCGGCACAACCAGTATATATATATATATATATATATATATATAATATATATATATATATATATATATATATATATATATATATATATATATATATATATATATATATATATATATATATATATATATATATATATATATAATACAATAGACCCCACTACTGACACCTAGTGGTTAGTTTCAGAACAGGTACATACCAATGCCATCTCTCTTGCTGCATGAGATTTTAATGTCAGTGTGAACATAAACATAAGAGGCTTTCGATGCTAATATAAAAATAAATAAATAAATAAACCTTCTGACCAATTAGAATTCGAATCTTCTCCTTCAAATCCAAAATGCTGATGACAAAAAAACACACTGAACAGATTTCTCATCGCTGCCCTCCGGAGTTAATGAAAACGGGGCACCGGACCTGTTTTGGCCCGGGCTTTCTTTCCTCCCATCTATATGCCTGTTCTCTTTAATGAGGGCCGAAGAAAGTGAATTAATGGGATGTTGCATTATTCCCTGCAGCTAGCTAACCGGCGGGGGTAGGCGTTCAGACAGCTTATTAACAACCGACGCGGAGTTGCTTCTCAATGAGGGCAGTCCTGTTAAATATATTCCAATCTGGCGCACTCTTAGGCAAAACATCAACAGCCGTTCGCTGGGTCTTGTTAGCCTCGTGCACGAATATTAATTAGGGGACAAGCAACTTTGTTTTGCCTTTCAAACTGTACTGAAATTGCATATATATATATATATATATATATATATATCATTCATTCATTCATCTTTCTACCGCTTTATCCGATCTTCCCTCGGGTCACGGGGAGCCTGTGCCTGTCTCAGGCGTCTATGGGCATTAAGGCAGGATACACCATCACAGGATCATCAGGATGGAATGCGACACCCATCACAGGGCACACATTCACACACACATTCACACACACATTCAGGGACAATTTTCCAAGGTGCCAATCAACCTACCGTGCATGTTTTTGGACCGGGGGGAAACCGGAGAACCCGGAGAAAAAACCCCCTGAGGCACGGGGAGAACATGCACAAACTCCACACACACATGACCGAGACGGGAATCGAACCCGGATCCTGGCGGTGTGAGGCGAAGTGCTAACCACTACGCCACCGTGCCCCTTATAGTATGTGTGTGTGTGTTGGTGTGTGTGTGGGTGTGTGTGTGTGTGTGTGGTGGTGTGTGTGTGTGTGTGTGTGTGTGTGTGTGTGTGTGTGTGTGTGTGTCGTGGTGTGTGTGTGTTGGTTTAAAACGGTGGTTCTGGGCCCGGGTTCGATTCCCGTCTCGTCCATATGTATGGTGTGGAGTTTGCATGTTCTCCCCGTTCCTCAGGGGGTTTTTCTCCGGGTTCTCCGGTTTCCTCCCCGGTCCAAAAACATGCACGGTAGGTTGATTGGCACCTTGGAAAATTGTCCCTAGTGTATGAATGTGTGTGTGTGTGTGTGTGTGCTGTGTGTCCTGTGATGGGTTGGCATTCCATCCAGGGTGTATCCTGCCTTAATGCCCATAGACGCTGAGCCTGAGATAGGCACAGACTCCCCGTGACCCGAGGGAAGATCGGATAAAGCGGTAGAAGAGGTAGAACATGAATGAATGAATGCAAGTAAATAAAAAGCAAACGTGTAAATAAAAATGCTGACAGTTTTTTTAAGGTGTGGTTTCTGTGCTTCCTAGAGCCGTTTAATCCTGGACTTCACTGATCCGAGGAATAAGCTACATTCCCGCCGCAGCAGCTTTCGGGAATCAGGTCTGTTTTAGCGTCTTCCGACTTCCTTGTTCGATGCCATTAAACGTATATTCCATAGGTTTTTTTTTTTTGCGTTATAAGCCTGCTGTCAGTCCCATAGGAATTTATTTGAAAGGAAACGAAAATGACCGATATAAAGAGACATTATTGAGTTAGGATGGGTTTGGACCCTTGTAAATGAGATACCATCGAGGACAATATTAATACGTGGACAACTTGAACATACCTCAAAGAAATGAATAATATGCAAAGGGAAAAAGCTGCAGGTTTGTAGTCTTCGGGAGATGAATCCTTTGCCGTGGAGAATTATCCACGATTTTCGGGCTTGGTGACGACACTGAAGTGGTCCCTGACCCACTCCTTTACTACTTAAACCCCTTTTTTTGTACTTCAACCCATTTCGGGGGAGCAAGCTCCATCTGCCGCACCAATTCCAAAAAGTTGGGACAAATGCGTTACATTTCCATAAGAACAGAATGTCGGTACTTTTTACACAAAACATATCGAAAAAATGAGGTCAATTTGAAGAAAATGCTGGAAAAGTTGTAAACGCTGCATCATAGGGTCGGATATGAGCACCACCTTGCGCCCATAATCGGGCCCTTGAGCAAGGCCCTTGCCAGTAGCCATATCGCGCTTGCCCGTAGCCATAAGACTGGTTGCCCTCTGAAGCTAGGCAGGCTTGCTGCTGGAAGAGGCCAACAGGGGGCGCTCACCCTGTACCCAGTATAGTGTCAAAAAAAAAAGTATGCCGTCTTTCGGGTGAGATGTTAAACGTTAAACGTATGAGATGTCCCGACTGTCTGTGGTCAATAAAAATGCCACGGTGTCTTTCGAAAAAGAATAGAGGCGTGTCCTTGCATCACGGCCAAAGTCACCCATTGGCATCCGTAACCATCCACCATGTCTACTGATTGGCTCCATCACTCTGATAGATAGATAGATAGATAGATAGATAGATAGATAGATAGATAGATAGATAGATACAGACAGATAGATAGATAGATAGATAGATAGATAGATAGAAATAGATAGACAGATTTAGATAGACAGATAGATAGACCCGATTTAGATGACAGATGATAGATAGATAGATAGATAGATAGATAGATATGATAGACAGATAGATATAGATAGATATAGATAGATAGACAGACGATATATAGATATATAGATAGGATAGATAGACAGATTTAGAGATATATAAAGAAGAGATATAGATAGATAGATAGATAGATAGATAGATAGATAGATAGATAGATAGATAGATAGATAGATAGATAGATCATAGATAGATAGATATACAGACAGACAGACAGACAGATAGATAGATAGATAGATAAATGATGGACAGATTTAGATAGACAGATAGATAGACCCGAAGTGGTCTAGATAGATAGATAGATAGATAGATAGATAGATAGATAGATAGATAGATAGATAGATAGATGGGCAGATTTAGATAGACAGACAGACAGACATATAGACATATAGGCTTCATCACTCTGATAGACAGACAGACAGACAGATAGATACTGTAGATAGATAGATAGATAGATAGATAGATAGATAGATAGATAGAATTTGCTAGAATGCATCACCAATGAATTACATCTGGAAGGTAGACGTAGCCTGGTGCCTGGTCGGGGGAGGAGGGGTTCACGCTGTTCTATCGCTTTTGAGGTGCAGGGTTGGGGTGAATTCTAGAAAGGGATTTCATGGTCAGCTGCAGAAGGCAATCTGTCCTCTGTCATCCATGTCTTCTTCACTGGGACTGACAGGCACATAGTAGAATGTTATGTAAGAAAAATAAATAAATAAAAAGAGAGAGAGAGAGAGAGAGAGGGATGCATTCACCGACAAATGGATTACAGATTGCAAAATGCAAAAAGTCGTGGAACTTTTCGATTACTTTATATAAGTAACTGATTACTTTTTGTTTACTTTCATTTATCCACTAGGTGGCACTTTAAGTTAACGTTCTGAAAAAAAAAACCTCGGGGTGGGGGAGGGGGGGCAAAGGTTGTTCAGACGGAACCCTATTTTTAACCTATAACAGTTTCATAAGTAACCGTCATTTAATTACACATTTTTTGATAGATAGATAGATAGATAGATAGATGGGCAGATTTAGATAGATAGATAGATAGATAGATAGATAGATAGATAGATAGATAGATAGATAGATATAGATGAGGCAGATTTAGATAGACAAACAGACATATAGATATATAGATAGATGGATGGATGGATGGATGGATGGATGGATGGATAGATAGATAGATAGATAGATAGATGGGCAGATTTAGATAGATAGATGGATGGATGACGTGCTGGAATTTGATCATAGCTTGACATGAGTATATAAGTATAAGTATACATGAGTATATATATTTTATACTCATATATAATATATGAGTATTTTTTTTTCTCTTCTCCCGGCGCGATTCTTCGCTGGGCCTCGCAGGTTTTCCGATTGCGATCAATGCGCGAGGCTTGTGATGCTAAGCCGGAATAAAAATGATAAACGGATGGGAAAACACACCCCAGTGGCTGCCTTTAAGCTGCCATTATTTATTTCCCCTACACTGGTGGCATAGCCTTGTTTCCTTTTTATTGACCTTTCCATGTAGAGAATATTTTTCTATTGTTTTAACAACTTTAACATCTGCTAGCAACAGTCTTATTATACACCGACAACCAACGAATAAAGAAACTTCAGTGCATCCACTCACGCTTCCTAAATTCCCCCGAATTACGCCTACTTATTAGCGTATATTACCGTATACGGAAGCACGACGCATTCCCAAATCCATATAAATCCCAATAAATCACATTTTGCTTTTTGGGAATGCAACGCTCTTCTGTATAACATAAACGTATCACCAGTTTATATTGAAAAGCAACCGGAACATAATTCTTAAAGGGGCCACGTCCCATATTTTACAATTGAAGCGACCAAAGTGACAATTAATTAACAAGTATATATACACACATGTATTAACCGAATGGGGTCTAACGAATGTCAACTCGTTTTCTAAATAATAATAATTATTTAAAAAAATATAAAGTGATAAAAAAATGCATTGTTTATTCATTTGATTTGATAAAAAAAAAACAAATATTACATCACACATTATTTAACCATGCAGGCATTTTATTACAAGGTTTTAAAAAAATCCAAACGGTTAATGATCCCAAATGTTAAGAATAATAAAATAAAAATGGTATATAATACACTCTATATAGTGTATAAATAGTGCAATTCTATCCAAATCGAAACGGTTGTGCTCTACTCGGCACGGTCGGAGGAGTTTTTCGTGGCACTTGAGCACAGAGACGCGTCATTCGATGCAAATCAGTCAGGCGAATGTGTCACTGCAGTAAATGTGTCCTACATATCCAACACGGCCTGTGTGTGTGTGACTGTGTGTTTGCCTGAAGGAGTCTTTTTGTGCCATTGATATAACTGATCTATTTGCGTTTAGTGTGAGGAGGCCGTAAAAAGAAAAGAAAGCCGTGTCAGGAGAACGTGAAAAGTGGTTGACAAACATGAGGTGGTGAACTGACTTTTAGCCCCTGTTTACTAGAGTTCGGAGTGTTATTGGGGAGATGTGTGGTCGTTCCAGTTCATGCCATGGATGTTGTGCTGCCTCGAGGTCAGAGGTCTATTGCAGGAGCTTTTACTGCTATTCTTGGAAAGCATATCTTGCTTTTGTGTACAGAGGCATTGTTATACAGGAACAGATTCGAGTCTATTCATTCAAGTGATTCATTAGTGATGCTTGGCAAACCATGCTTTTTCTTCTGTCAAATCTTCAGCGCTTAACTAGCCCCGCAGTTTTTGGCCGGTCGTCACGCGTGATACCTCGTATTGTGCGGCCCGATGGTGCGACACATGCTATTATTTTTATAAGGAATCGCCCCTCGGACTTCCGATCCCGGGGACAAAAAGCAGCAATTTTTTCCCCATAGAAAATGAATGAATACATGCGTCACGAGATCGGCCAGAGAGCGTCCGACATGCAAATGGGCAATATTCACTCATAGGGGATCCAGAGTGGGTCACGGTCATATGCCTCTCGAACCCCACACCCGCTCGGAATTCCGGGAAATAAATGGGGAACGCTCCACTGTTCGACCCGTATTCTCCCGACATGCACATTTTACACATCCACTCGTAGGTGAGATGGAGTTGGTCGTGAGTATATATCCCTGTCGAACCCCTTGGAATCCTGGGAATTCTGAATCGTTCCGGCCCATAGTGACGTCATGTGGCCGAAAAAAGTGAAAATTGGAGTCACAGAGTCATGTGACATGTCTAAACACTCGCTGGGACTTGACATCACTGGTAGCATTTTGCCGCATGTTGCATATCATGGATTTGACCTTCAAATGGATCCTCATTGTACCCTCAATGCAACCGCATTGTACTGCTCAGTGATCATGTTTAGATGCCCTTCCTAATGCAAGCCTTCCCCATTCATCCTCCATGCAATGGGAATGCACTGGCTTGTGCAACACTGATGACTGGGGGGGGGTCAATGTAAGGACCCTTCTCAAGGGCCCTTTAGTGGCACGTTGGTGGTGCTGGGATTTGAACTTGAGCTCACTGCCCAGTGCCTTGCCACTGTCCACTGAGCCTCACATGATAATGAAGCTACCTTCTTCAAAAATCCTAAAAAAATAATTATCGTCACAGGATAGCGCAGCGGGGTTACTCCTTGCTGTGCTGTTGTGGAATATCAACCCCCTCCAGCTCTCTATTAGTGTCATCTGAGGACATAAAGCAGAAGCCTAATGAGGACTAAAGAAGATGAGCTCACAATTTCCTTTGCTTGGGTTTAATAATCCTCGGCATGCTTGCGAACTGTAAAAATGTCCTGGAAAAACAACTTGTTAGCATGCTAGAATTTAATTAACACACACACACACACACAACACACACACACACACACACACACACACACACACAGGTCAAAAAGTTTCGAACTAGTTTTGTAACACGCCACCAGATGGCAGCACAAGGCGGCACGCACAGTCACGGGGAGCACTGACCTTCGTAAGTGCCGAAAGACATGGTCCTGCATGTATACACACAAATGTAAATACACACATAGATAATAATAATAATAATAATGATGAAAGTAATTAATAAATGAAAATTAGTAAATAAATCAAAAATAAAAATAAAAATTTATCAATTCTTTTCTTGCATGTTGTTTGTATTTACATAAATGACTTTTTGGCATAATGTAACCATAAAAGTCAAACATTTTCGTCCATAAATACTGTCTAGGGTCAGCACAGTGCCAGGAGAAGCAACCGCTTCCCTCATTTACAGATTAACTGATGAAATATTATGTGTGTGTGTGTGTGTGTGTGTGTGTGTGTGTGTAGACGTTTGTGTAGGAGGCCCGTGTGGTGTTGCATAGCTGACCCAATTGGTGAATATGAACTGCAGAAGCTTGCATGGCCTACAGATACACACCGTCACAACGGGGGAAACAAATAAAAGTCCTTCAAAACTTTTATAAACACTCTTGTGGATCTTTAACATTTAATTACACGTATTTTTTTTCTCAGTAAGTGTAACGAATTACTGCTACTTTTATTTTGTAATCAAATAACGTAACGCCGTTACATGTAACTCGTTACTCCTTAACATTTCTGGTAAACATTGTCAATAAGATTCTTTTGTTGTGGTCCACAATGAATCGAGATGAAATATTCTGTTCAATAAACAGTACAATAAACATTATTATTGCCAAATTGCTGTTCTGATAGGGCAATAAAACCTTCCAGGACGCCGCGGTCCGTTACGTCGTTTCCCTAACTTGCTTAATTTCCTAATAGCCGCTGTTAACAAGAGACCCTCGTTTCTCCCGTGTGATGTTCTACAGTACGTCCAAAAAAACTGTCTGGGTTTGCATTTAAACCCGTTACCGTAATGTTTTTCCTGCTCATCTCCGCTTCCCTTATTGGTCTCGCTGGGATCGCCGAGGTCTGATGCGGCGTTTATCCGAAGCGCTCGTGCTGTTTTATTCTACAGCACTCTCTAGAGCCTCTTTGTGCCTCGGCACTCCGGCGCCAAAAGAAGTCATATTAATAATATAATGATAGTATATCCTTAGAATGGACCGGGGGCTGCCTGCATTCTGCATCTCGAACCCATAGAAAGTATGCCTTCGTTACTTTGTGCTCAAGTAAACATCCGCAAAAAGCGCGCTTTTCCCTGAAAACGATCTCATTTCTGTCTTATTTTTTGCTCAGTTAAGTCGGTTGCATTTCGTCTGCTGCTTTTTGTGCGCGTGTTTGTGACAGTAATCCTTTCTTTTTTTTTAATGTGAACTTTTTTTTTTTTGGCTGACTTTCAATGGCTCCGTGAAGACGTTGCGCACCTCCGCAATCCAGTAACTTATTCAGGTTTCCGTAATCCACGTTGTCTCTTGAGTACAATTATCGGATGGGAAGGTTCAAGCAATACCATTCTTTTTGGAATTTCAATGACTTCAGTACCTCAGGCAAGAAGGGAAGAATCCGTCCGAGGATTGGATGCGTTGTATATGTTTTATACATATATGAAGTGTAGGATGAAAAAGTGTAAAAGGATTCGACTATATATATATATATATATATATATATATATATATATATATATATATATATATATATATATATATATATATATAGGGGCACGGTGGTTTAGTGGTTAGCACGTTCTCCTCCAGGGTTCGATTCCCGTCTCGGCCATGTGTGTGTGTGGAGTTTGCATGTTCTCCCCGTTCCCTCAGGTTAGGAGGTTTTTCTCCGGGTTCTCCGGTTTCCTCCCCGGTCCAAAAACATGCACGGTAGGTTGATTGGCACCTTGGAAAATTGTCCCTTAGTGTATGAATGTGTGTGTGATTGTGACTGTGTGTGTGTGTGTTGTGTCCTGCGATGGGTTGGCATTCCATCCAGGGTGTATCCTGCCTTAATGCCCATAGACGCCTGAGATAGACACAGACTCCCCGTGACCCGAGGGAAGATCAGGATAAAGCGGTAGAAGATGAATGAATGAATGAATATTATTCATTAAGGGTTTAGTGCATTGCAGCAGGTTTTTTATTGATTGATTTATTTATTTATTGATTGATTGATTTGCCATGTAGAACACAGATGCTTGGTCCCAGATTGCTCGTTCATATCAATCCTTTGTGCTTTGGAGGCCTACATGTGAAGCTTTCCTAATTACTTAAAGTGTAAAAGTTGCCATGGATACACACCTACGGTCCTCGGGTATTTTATTCCCATGCCTTGTGTAGGTTGCATTTAAAAAAAATGTTTTAAAAAAAGTCTCAAGAGTCGTTTTTTAATCAATAGAAACAGTCATTTAAGCACATGTTTGTGTGAGTAAGAGAAACGCAGGTTCTTTTCAATGGCAAAAAAAAAAAAAAAAAAAAAAAATCAAGGTGGCGTTTCCTGAGAGAGGCGTTTATGACCCCCCGGTTGTTTCTGTACGTGGGTGGCGTAAAGGTTGAAACGGAGCCGCAAGTGGGCGAAAGGTTCGATCCGGATTTACGCGGATGAAGTGTAGAACTCACGAGGTGTTGAAGAAAAAGAAAAAGAAAGAAAATAAGACGACTACGGAGCAATTTGTTTGGTTTTTAGGGTCGATCATTTAATTTATGCAAAATTAACAAAAAAAATAACAGAATGAATAATTGTTAGCACGTTCGCCTCACACCGCCAGGGTCGGGGGTTCGTTTCCCGTCTCGGCCATGTGTGTGTGGAGTTTGTGCATGTTCTCCCCGTGCCTCAGGGGGTTTTTCTCTGAGTTCTCCGGTTTCCTCCCCCGGTCCAAAAACATGCACGGTAGGTTGATTGGCACCTTGGAAAATTGTCCCTAGTGTGTGTATGAATGTGTATGTGTGTGTGTGTGTGTGTGTCCTGCGATGGGTCGGCATTCCATCCAGGGTGTATCCTGCCTTAATGCCCATAGACGCCTGAGATAGGCACAGACTCCCCATGACCCGAGGGAAGATCGGATAAAGTGGCAGAAGATGAATGAATAAATAATTGTATATATATATTTTTGAGATTCTAACCCTAGATTCTACAAGTAAACTTTACTTTAGATTCTGTGAGTAAAAAAAAAAAAAAAAAAAACAAAAACAACAAAAAAACAAAACAATGAATCACTTCAATGAGTCACATTAAAGAATCAAAGACTCAAATTAAATGAATCGTTCATAAACGACTCATCACTGTGCCTTCTCCATTTCACTTCGTCACTAAATTCACCCGTCATCTTAACATAAATATATATATATATATATATATATATATATATATATATATATATATATATATATATATATATATATATAAATATAAACTCCTGTTCAACAGTCTTGTAGAGGAACATTTCCCGAACAGCTCGGCTCCGCAATAACTACCGTGTGCCAAACGTTGCCGTATCCAACCTACACAGGTGTCAGGAGCACACAGATTACGCTCGGTTAAATCTCAAAAGGGGAAAAGAAGAAAAAACACACACACAACACACACACACACACACACACACACACACAAAAAAAAACCTTAAATAGCACCGTTCACTTGACAACTCAACCAGCTTTGTCTTTTGCACAATGCCTCCATTTATACTCGCGCGTCGGGCGTTTTGTCTTTTCAAAGGTGCGTTCACCTCCTGCCTTCTTTTCCGACTCCTCCATACATTTCACTGTAAATAGAAATAAGTAAGGGCTGTTGAATAATGGACGGTAGAGGAATTACAGAGCTTTCCATTTTCTTTCTCTCCCCCCCCCCCTCACCCCCAAGGAGTCACTTTTGCTGGTTGCCTTTCTTTTAATACGGTTCCTTCCTTTTTTTAATGGAAAAAGCGGACCGCCATTCTGCTACTTTGGGGCCCTTGACCAAGGCCCTTAAAGCTCAATGGGTGTGTGCTGTAACATGGCTGATCCTACGCTCTGACCCCAGCTTCCTACAGACACCCTTATCCATAGCGACTTACATCTGAGCATTTGAGGTTTAACGGCCTTGCTCAAGGGCACACTATTGGCAGCTTGGTGGTGGTGGTGGTGGTGGGATTTAAACCTGCAATCTTCTGGTTCCCAATACCCAAATCAAAACCAAAATCACGTTGATATGTGACGAAATATCACGAAGGACATCCATTTAAGAAAGTGTATGTGTTTGTTTTAGCTCAGTGGTTAAAGCATAGGGCTGTGGACCACCAGGTCGTAGGTTCAAATCCCACCACCACCACCAACACCATGCTGCCACTAGTGGGTCCCTTAAAGTAATATCTCCGCACCCAGGAGTTTCTCCTTGCTCTCTTCTTGTTTGAGTTCTGTATATCTATATACATCTGTATTTGTTTACTGAGCCATTTTGGTTTATTGGTTCATTTTCTCTCCTCGTTCATATTTGCGCCACGTCTCCGTCCTTCGACAATCGTCCAATCGTGACGCGTTTTTGAGTCTGCCTGCCTGTTCGCTTTAGCATTTAACAAAACATTCCTAATCATTCTTAAAATCGCCTCCGCCTCTATCGCGTGAAGTAAGTAATGAGTCAAAATGGCAGGCGATCGCATAAAGTGTAGCCATCTTGCTTTGGGCCGCAAATTTACATTTACATTTGTGGCATTTGGCAGACGCCCTTATCCAGAGCGACTTACAACTGAGCAATTGAGGGTTAAAGGCCTTGCTCAAGGGCACACTAGTGGTAGCTTGGTAGTTGTGGGGTTTGAACCTGTGATCTTCTGGTCCAGAGTCCAACACCTTACCACTAAGCCACCACCTCCCTATTTAAATAGCGAATTGATAAAAATCGCCTGACGGGAGCGCGCCAAATCCGTGCGTATCGTAAAACGTTTTTACGCTCGCATGAGGTGTTTTTTTTTACACGATGCAAAAAAACCGGAATGAAAACGCGTGTTTTCCCGCATCTCCAGGTCACACGATATATACGTGAACAGGGAAACGTTTTTCCAGCTTTTCCAGGTCACATGACATATACGTGAACAGGCTGCGATACAGCTGTATCTGTCGCAATTTCTTTTCCGCGAATGGACGACTTTTAGTCACATGACTAAAACATGACGATCGACACTGCGAAAATATCGCAAACGTTCGGCGCAAATTCGCAACGGAATAACTATTCTTAATTATCATCATTGTATTTATTAGTTCGCCAGTATTTGTCTACTAACACTAATTAGACCTAATATTATTTACGGTGTATTTTACACTTCGAGAGGAAGCGTTTTCACGATTCGCCATGAAATTGATAAACGCCAGTATAATTGCCGTTAACCAGACGGGTTCGACAGCTGTCATCATCTGTTAAGTACTCTTTGTATTCCCGCTGGAAAGGGGACATCCTTTTGCTTTTTTTCTTATACACATGCCTGGGAAGGCCTACTTATCTAAAAATAAATAAATAAATAAATAAATAGGAGGCACGGTGGCTTAGTGGTTAACACCGCCAGGGTCCGGGTTCGATTCCCGTCTCGGCCATGTGTGTGTGTGAAGTTTGCATGTTCTCCCCGTGCCTCAGGGGGTTTTTTTTTTTCTCCGGGTTCTCCGGTTTCCTCCCCCGGTCCAAAAACATGCACGGTAGGTTGATTGGCACCTTGGAAAATTGTCCCTAGTGTATGAATATGTGTGTGTGTGTGTCCTGCGATGGGTTGGCATTCCATCCAGGGTGTATCCTGCCTTAATGCCCATAGACGCCTGAGATAGGCACAGACTCCCCGTGACCCGAGGGAAGATGGGATAAAGCGCTAGAAGATGAATGAATGAAATAAATAAATAAAATAAATAATACTAATAATAAAAACAACCAGCGGCACATACTAGCTTGTGCTATTAATTCTTGATTGGCACTCGGCTGTAATAATACGCTGTCAAGATTTGTCAGTATCCCTTTTGTAATGCTTCTCTCACTTTTTCTCTACTTTCACCCTGTCGATCGCCAGAAGAAAAAAAAAACGGATTTTTATTTATTTTTTTTATTCTTTCATTCCAAAAAATATAGAAAAAAAAATACCACCACCAAAAAAGGGTCGGAATTCTGTTCATTTTCTTTCTGTCTGGCCACTGCATTATAGGAAAGGTTCGAAGTTAATGCACTGAGAAAATACACCTCCCTCCCTTCCCCGAGCGTTATTCTACCTTTCCACCTTTTCCTCCGTTCCACAGGTTCAACTTGCAAATAGGTGGCAAATGGAGTCCTTTCTGTTCATCCCAGTGAAAAAGGAAAGGCATTCTTCACGCTCGTGGTGCTCTGCTAGTGATTAAATCGCAAAGAGCGATCAAAATAAATAAATAAATAAATAAATAAATAAATATCAATTGCAACTTGCAAATATGATTTATTTGAATCGTCCTCTCTGTGTGTTTTGATCCCGTCATAATGAACATTTCATATTTTAATATCTTAGGCATTTTCTGACATTCTGTGCCTTTTTATTAGGAAGCCTTTGAAGTGTTTAGCCAATCAGGTGGCAGCAGGACAAAAAGCGTTAAATGGTGCGGATACAAGTCAAGAGCTCCAATTAAACGCTCACATCAAAGAGAATGCTGGAAAAGTGTGTCGTGGTGGTTTGGAGCTGGTTTGAGGATTTTCTTTTTTGGATATTGCTGATGAGCTGAGATCGAGTTGTTTGGCGAACGTTATGACCCAAAAAATGCGTTGCACGAGACATCAAAGCGTCAGGATGGGGACGGGTGGCAAAAGGAGAAGGCCGCTATCACGTTCCTGTCCTGTCATGGCAAATCAAACGGGTACAGATCGACCACAGTGATGCCGATATCCGATCTTCCCTCGGGTCACGGGGAGTCTGTGCCTATCTCAGGCGTCTATGGGCATTAAGGCAGGATACACCCTGGATGGAATGCCAACCCATCACAGTACACACACACACACACACATTCACATTCACACACATTCACACACTAGGGACAATTTTCCAAGGTGCCAATCAACCTACCGTGCATGTTTTTGGACCGGAAGGAAACCGGAGAACCCGGAGAAAAAAACCCCCTGAGGCATGGGGAGAACATGCACAAACTCCACACACACATGGCCGAGACGGGAATCGAACCTGGACCCTGGAGGTGTGAGGCGAACATGCTATATATATATGTATAGCATATATATATATATATATATATATATATATATATATATATATATATATATATATATATATGCGACGATCTGCTGCAGTTTCATTTAGAAAAAATATGACCTATTTCTTTCAAAGGGTTTGAAACTCTTTTTTTTCTTAGAACGTTAACTTAAAGCGCCACCTAGTGGACAAATGAAAGTAAAATAAAAAAAGTTGAAAAGTTACATGACTTATTACATTTCGCACAGGGTTATTTATAATGTGTAATCTAATACATTTCCAATGTAACCTTCCCGACACGGCTATATATGTGTATATATATATATATATATATATATATATATATATATATATATATATATATATATATATATATATATATATGTATGTATATATGTGGAGCTTCATAAAGCTAGATGGGGAATGGATTGGTGGCCTCAAGGAAAGATAATTATTAAAACATGAACCCTGTGTATTTTAACCATTAATCTCGCTTGCTGTTCCTCGAAGCACAATCCCTGTTTTCTTCCTTCCTTCCTTCCTTCCTTCCTACCTCCTACCTTCCTTCCTTCCTTCCTTCCTCTTTTTAACCTTTCCTTTCTGCCATTTTCAATCAAGCGCCTTATATCAAACAGCATCTTTATTCTATTAGAAGAAAATAACATTTCTTTCCTCACCGTTTTAATTAAGACCCTCCTCTGCTGCCGGGCGAAAGTAATTTTCTCTTCCCTGAATAATCATTTCCCTCATATGTGACTAAGGGGGGTGGGGGGGGGGGATTAAACAAGCAAAGGTAGCAACGGGCAAATAATAAAAAAAAAAGAAAAAGAAAAAAAAAGAAATGAATCCTTGAGAGTATTTAAAAATCATTCGTTTGAATTATTCATGCAAATCATTCTTTTGAGATTTAAGGAAGACGAGCGAGGCTCATATCCGAGCTGTCACAACCTGACATATTATAACTACTTGACGGAGTGGAAACAAATGACGAATTATTAAGTAGCGTGACTTACTGCTGTGTACGCTCAAAAACAAGGAGGGTTTACAAAAATATATGTTTATCCCAGATTGCAGCATGTTCTCCCCATGCCTCGGGGAAGGGGTGGGGTGGGGGGGTTCTCCGGGTTCTCCGGTTTCCTCCCCCGGTCCAAAAACATGCACGGTAGGTTGATTGGCACCTTGGAAAATTGTCCCTAGTGTATGAGTGTGTGTGTGTCCTGCGATGGGTTGGCATTCCATCCAGGGTGTATCCTGCCTTAACGCCCATAGACGCCTGAGATAGACACAGACTCCCCGTGACCCGAGGGAAGATCGGATAAAGCGGTCTAAGATGAATGAATGAATCTACGGAGCCCCTAAAGGGACACCTTTGCGAGATCTTGCAATATTTTTTTTTTTTGCTTTTCTATTTCTCCGTGACGAATCAATTGAATTATGAATCTGAATCATGAGACTAAAATGCTTAGCCTTGGAAAGGTACTATGAAAACAGAGAGTGCCTTGGACCCGTTTCAGTCTGACGAAAAGACAATTTCAATTAGCGAGAAAGCACGCTGTCTATGATCTGACATGGTAGACTGACCATGATACCAGGATTTCAGGAAAGCAATCCACTCACAATGGTAGCAACCCTCAAGTAAACACGTCCTAAAATTAAGCAGCCTTCGTTTTTATCACAAGCATTGAAAAGAGCAAAACGCCGACCCCCTTTTTTTTTTATATATATTTGTAACTTTGGACTCTTTGGAGCAATTTGCTGGAAGAAGGTGGGCTTTCTTTCCGCGCTCAAGGCTTAAATCATGACTTATGAACTGTACGCCTCGGAGCCATTTGTCAAGTAGACAGCTTTTGCCTGTAGCCGGAGCACATGTGTTGGATTAATCGATTTTTAAAGCGGACACATTGTTTAATGACTTCTGTAGGTGGTGTTTTTTCTTTTTTTTTTTGGAGCTTCATGTCCGTGTGAGTGATGTTGAGAAGAAGTTGGAGAAAGTCATTTGCTGAATGTATAATAGGCCTAATTTATGCTAACTTGTCCGAGAATTGTCTGGGAATAAGTACGCAATTAAACCTGCAGTGTGTGTGTGTGTGTGTGTGTGTGTGTGTGTGGTGTGTGTGTGTGTGTGTGTGAATAAAGAAACCTCCTCACCAGATTATAGCATCGAAATCCTAAACGCATCACTAGTCTATATGGAAAGCAACCAAAACTGGAACATAATTCTTAAAGGGGCCACGCACCGTATTTTACAATTAAAAGGACCACCTTAAACATTGCAGCATTGAAATGAATATGAAAGGAATCATTTCCAAATAATGTTAAATCATTGAATTGTATGAAATATTTTTTATTAAATTCATTAATTTAATTAAATATTTATTCATTTTTATTTTATTAACGGGAGAGATTTTGAGAGGAATGCATGTAATTATATCACCCGTTCAAGAGTATTAGAAGTAAATATTTTAATCAATTGACCGCCCTAATGTGTATGTGTGTGTGTGTGTGTGTGTGTGTGTGTGTGTGTGTGTGTGTGTGTTTTAATGAAGTTAAAAATAAAAATAATATTTAAAATAATTATTACAAATAATAATGTTTTTTTCCCTTATTTTTTTGTCCGCCACTAGATTCACATTTACATTTACAGCATTTGGCAGACGCCCTTATCCAGAGCAACTTACAACTGAGCAATTGAGGGTTAAGGGCCTCGCTCAAGGGCCCCACTAGTGGCATCTTGGTGGTGGTGGGTTTTGAACCCATGTGATCTTCCGGTCCAGAGTCCAACACCTTAACCACTGGGCCACCACCTCCCACATTTAATACATGACTCTCTTTCACGACAGAGGACCAACACTAAGAGTGCTTGGAATTTAGCCCAGACCAAAGCAATGAGATTTGTGTGTGTGTGTATGTGTATGTGTGTGTGTGTGTGTGTGTGTGTGTTGCTCTGTTTCCACACAGGTGGTTTTGCGTGTGTAAACCAAAGCTATAGTGATTAAAAATCTGTGGCGTTAAAGACTTTATTCCGCTTATCCTGCAGACTTTTGTCAGGAGCTGCTCTGTATAACGACTCCCAAAATGACCCTGTAAACATATTTGACACCGTAGATTTGGTTTTCTGATCATGGACACAAAATGCATTTCATTCGTCATATCAGTGGATTTTCTGAATCTGAGAAAAGCCCAGACTGCATTGTGGGTCCAAAACGCCTGCTTACGCTTTGTTTGCATTTTCCACGGTTCCATTGAGACGGTATTTACAATCTATTCAGCAAAGAATTGCATTTAATTATTTATTTATTTTTGTGTATGTGTGTGTGTGTGTGTGTGTGTGTGTGTGTGTGTTTAAAGTGATGTATTGTCACGGAGCCAGAGATTTTCGCCTGCTCAGTCGAGCGTGGAAGCACATGGTCGCTCAGGGAGCCGGCGCTATTAATAGAATCCGCGCAGCCCAGTCACTCATCATTATTGGCTTATTAGGTTCCGCTGGTAGATGCGGGCACTAAATCACTTTGTGTAATAAGCTGGTGAGTGCCAGTGGCACATTTACATTCCAGTCACTGTCACAATGCTGCCCCGGAGGTGCGTGCACAGACCCCGATGTGTGCCACCACATAGAATCAGCGGAATATCAGAATTATGCTTAAGACGTGGAAACATCGAGGGTTCGATGTCTCTTGAGGAATCGCAGAAGATAACGGGTGAATCTTTGCTTTGCACAAAATAATATTTGCTAAAAAGCCACATTGCAATGAAGGGGATCACTTTATTTACCCCCTTTCAAAATGTCACGAAAAATGTCACAATGTTAGATGCCAAACAAACATGTTTACGTGTAAACCACAAACAGCTGCTGTGTTGTTTGTCGCCTGTCAAGTCGTGACCCATACAGCTGTCCGTCATCCCGCGGAGGCTTAATGATGTCGGCGGAAGCAACAATTTCTTTGACGCTCCAAGAAAGGCGTCCTCTGATTATGTATTGAGTTTAACGTACGATTTCATTTCAGTACATCATGTTTTAGCGGTGTACGTTTGTTTTTTGTAGACCCTTGTTTGGGACGATCGAAGGCTGGGCCTTGCTATCGCCACGTTCCAGGAGTTGCACTAACAAGTTTTGTCTCAAATGCACAATTGTTCGACTTGTATTCTACCAAGACGAGCTTATTCACAGCGTGCGAAACACTTTATCGATCCCGCGAAGGGGAAATCATCGCGTTACAGCCGGAGCAAACGGTAGCATGGAGAAGAAGTGTGGGAGGGGCGATTAAATAATTAAATTAATACTAATACAGTAACTGGGGCACAGGTGATTTAGCAGGTTAGCGCGTTTCGCCTCACACCTCCAGGGTCGGGGTTCGATTCCCGTCTCGGCCATGTGTGTGTGTGTGTGGAGTTTGCATGTTCTCCCCGTGCCTCCGGGGGGTGTTCTCCGGTTTCCTCCCCGGTACAAAAACATGCACGGTAGGTTGATTGGCACCTTGGAAAATTGTCCCTAGTGTATGAATGTATGTGAGTGTGTGTGTTTATCATTTATCATTATTATTGTAAGTTGTTTATTATATTATAACATCTACATTTTTTTTAAGATGTCATTCGTTCCTGATTGTTTCAGAAGAAATGTCTTTAGCCTGGAACAATAACCAGCGAAAAAGCAGAAAAGTCATCCGTACTAAGGAAATGAGATCACTGAGAAATTTGGGCCCAAGCACTTGCACTCGTTAAAAGAGACAATCACATTTCCTGTTACACTTCGAGCCTGGAGTTGTCCTGCAGAGTGTCATTAGCATGAGGGGGTGGAAAATGAAGTTAAACGTTTTTAGATTAGAGCTGGCTGTGTGAAATAGCGAAAACAAGAAGGGGGTTTTTTTTCTCTCTGGGTTCTCCGGTTTCCTCCCCGGTCCAAAAAAAACATGCACGGTAGGTTTGATTGGCACCTTGGAAAATTGTCCCTAGTGTTATGAATGTGTGGTGTGTGTGTGTGTGTGTGTGTACCTGTGATGGGTTGGCATTCCATCCAGGGTGTATCCTGCCTTAATGCCCATATAGACGCCTGAGATAGGCACAGACTCCCCGTGACCCGAGGGAAGATCGGATATAAAATAGCAGTAGGTAAGAAGATGAATGAATGAAAAAAGAAAGAGGGATTAACAAGCATGGAGGATTTTGAAAAGAAAGAAAGTGAATGGTGGATATTCGTCACTGAAGGTGCACGATTCAGAATTGAACCCCGACGGGCAAAGCAGTGTCATTGTCCAGATAAACGAACAACTAAATAAAGACCGGTTTCGTTTTTTTTTCTCTCTCTTTCTCCTTATTGTTCACTCCGTTCTTCAGTTCAACTAGAATTTGGAGTGTGTTTATGGACAATTTGTCCAATAAGGGGTCTGGGAATGTCAGTGGTCTGTGCTTTATTGGGTTTCATTCTTCTAGTTCGAGCTTTGCATTCCCAGTTTGGGGAAAAAAACACAATGAATGAATAAATAAATAAATAAATAAATAAAATCGCCCGGCACGGTGGCTTAGTGGCCTCGCACCTTGGAGGTTTCGATTCCTGTTTCTGCCATGTGAGTGTGGAGTTTCCATGTTCTCCCCGTGCCTCAGGGGTTTTTTTTCCTGGTTCTCCACCACCCCCCCTTCATGCACAGTAGGATGATTGGTACCTTGTCCCTAATGTGTGAATGTGTGAGTGTGTGTGTGAATGTGTGTGTGTGTGTGTTCTGTGATGGGTTGGCATTCCATCCAGGGTGTATTCCTGCCTTAATGCCCATAGACGCCTGAGATAAGGCACAGACTCCCCGTGACCCGAGGGAAGATCGGATAAAGCGGTAAAGCGGTAGAAGATGAATAAAAAAATGAATGAATGAATGACGAAATTAAAAAAAAAAACAACAAAAACAGGTGTCCCAATACTTTTGCCAATATATTGTATGATGTATGATATAAATACATTTACATTATGATGGCACGGAAATATATGCAGATATTCCGGCATCAAGGAAAGACCGTCCAATCACACACACACACACACACAGGGTGCACACACACACACACACACACACACACACACACAGGGACAATTTTCCAAGGTGCCAATCAACCTATCGTGCATGTTTTTTGGACCGGGGGAGGAAACCGGAGAACCCGGAGAAAAACCCCCTGAGGCACGGGGAGAAGAAACATGCAAACTCCCCAAACTCCACACACACATGGCCGAGACGGGAATCGAACCCGGACCCTGGAGGTGTGAGGCGAACGGTCCTGAATCTCCTTCTAGAGGTTAAATGAGAGTCCCTAATGGTGTTGTCTACTCCAGACAGTCATCTACTACGATGCTCAGTGGTAGGTGATGCGGTGATAATGATGTAATTGTGACCATTCTTTGCACCTTTTTTTTTTTTTTGTATACACACCGCAGAGCTGCGATTCCACACCGCGACGGAATTAGTCACGCTGCTTTCAATGACGCTCACACCCACACATTCACTCACTAGGGACAATTTTCCAAGGTGCCAATCAACCTACCGTGCATGTTTTTGGACCGGGGGGAGGAAACCGGAGAACCCGGAGAAAAAACCCCCTGAGGCACGGGGAGGGAAGAGAAACATGCACAAACTCCAAACACACACATGGCCGAGACGGGAATCGAACCCCGACCTTGGAGGTGTGAGGCGAACGTGCTAACCACTAAACCACCGTGCCTCTCGCTCCCTATGATATCTTTTGCAGTAATTAGGGGGGTTTTGATGCCCGTGTCATGCACAGGTGCGTGGTCGGCTTTTGGCACTGATATTAGGCAAGAGCCCTGTGATTCATAGCCTTGCTGATGATTTGTGGCAGAGTTGTTAACGTGTTGTCGTGACCCTCTCGCTAACTGAAGCTGTTTATGGGCATTGTTCATGCTTGGAGAGGGAATTTGATGAGGATTTTTTTTTTTTTTGCACACACTCATAAGGACTTTGTGCTCTTTTTTTTTACCTTTTTTTAAGAAAGTCGATCAATCAAGTTTTCCGCTAAGGTTTAAGTTGCCCTGACATTATTACAAAGAAAAACACAGTAATGTGAGCCTATATATATATATATATATATATATATATATATATATATATATATATATATATATATATATATATATATATATATATATATATATATATAAAAATATATACATATATTTATATATACACCGCCAGGGTCCGGGTTTGATTCCCGTCTCGGCCATGTGTGTGTGGAGTTTGCATGTTCTCCACGTGCCTCAGGGGGTTTTTCTCCGGGTTCTTCGGTTTCCTCCCCGGTCCAAAAACATACATGCACGTAGGTTGATTGGCACCTTGGAAAATTGTCTCTAGTGTATGATTGTGTCTGTGAGTGAGTGTGTGTGTGTGTGTGTGTGTGTGTGTGTGTGCCCTGCGATGGGTTGGCATTCCATCCATGGTGTATCCTGCCTTAATGCCCATAGACGCCTGAGATAGACAGGCACAGACTCCCTGTGACCCGAGGGAAGATCGGATATAGTGGTAGAAGATGAATGAATGAATGAATGAACGTGGTATCTCATTGGTTAATGCATTGGACCCCTGATCGGATCTGTACATCCATTCGATATCCAATCAGGAGGCAGCAAGACAGTAAACTAATGCAGATACTCACGACGAGTCTCATTTGCGCTCAGATTCCTCGTTTTAATTCCACTTCAGTCTGTGAATGTGATCAGCTCGTTTGCTCCTCTCTGCTTCCATCTAAAGATATTCCACGTAACCATGGCAGCCAGGTAGGAGTGAAGCCCCTCGCTTTTCCGCCGAGACTCCGCGCTAAATTAGTGTGTAATTTCGAGTGACACGGCCGTCGTGCAACTGGTTATTTGAACCCGTTTGCTCAACTCGTACTTTTTGTTTTTTTTTTACCTCCAAAACACAAAAACCTTTACCTGATCACTGCCTTGTTCAGTCTCTCTCCCGTCTCCATGGGGATACCGATCATTCTTTTTCCATATGTATTATTATAGCTGGCGCTTATGCGTCAGACCTGAGAGGTCAGATCTGATCAGGTGTGAGACGGTAGGTTTTTTTTTTACCGTACTGTAAAATAAAAAAAAAAAAACATTGGCCAAAATGACTCATCAAACCAGAACGACTCCTGCCTTTGTTTTGTTTGTTTGTTTGGTTTTAATATGTTTCTGCCTCAATCACGGTAGGTACAGTGGCCGCAAAACACCTTTACCAAATCATAAAAGAAAACAGCAAATCATAAAATAAAAGAAATAAATACAAAAACTAAACAACAAATACAAAACAACAAAATCCGAAAACAAAAGAACAAAACCGAAAAACAATACAAAAACAAAATAACAAATCTGGAAACAAAATAACAAAAACAAAAACAAAACACATACAAATACAAAAACAAAAAAAAACAAACTAAAAACAAAACCGAAAGCAAACTAACAAATCCAAAAAGAAAATAAAAAATCTCGAAAACAAAACAAATCCAAAAAACAAAAAAAAACAAATCAAAACAAACAAAAATCAACAAAACAAATCAAAACAAAACAAATACAAATCCAAAAAAATCAAAAACAAAACAACAAATCCAAAAACAAAACAACAAATCCAAAAACAAAACAACAAATCCAAAAACAAAATAACAAAACCAAAAAAAAAATCCGAAAAACCCAAAAAACAAATCAAAACAAAACCGAAAAACAATACAAAAACAAAAAACAAAAAAGCAAAAAACAAAACCAAACAAAAACAAAATCCAAAAACAAAACAAAAAAACAAAACAAAACAAATCCAAAAAAAAAATCACAAAAAAAACAAAAAACAAAAAATCAAAATCAAAAAAAACAAAAAAATAACAAAAATCCAAAAACAAAACAACAAATCCAAAAACAAAACAACAAATCCAAAAACAAAACAACAAATCCAAAAACAAAATAAAAACAAATCCAAAACAAAATCAAAAAACAAAACAAAAAAAACAACAAATCCGAAAAAAAATAACAAATCAAAAAAAAAACAAATCCGAAAAACAAAAATCAAAAACAAAAAAAAAAAAAAAAAAAAAAAAATCCAAACAAATAACAAATCCAAACAAAACATAAAAACAATCCAAAAAAACAAAAACAAAACAACAAAATCCGAAAAAAACAAAAATAGCAAAACCCAAAACCAAAAACAAAATTTTAGCAAAAATCCGAAAACAAAATACAATAACAATTCTGAAAAGAAAACGAATCCAAAAACAAAACAAAAACAAAAAAACCATTCATATGCAGTTATACATCTTTTACTCTCAAACACACGTTCCAACTTTAGTTCATTAGAGTCACCGTTCCTTTCTTCTGGAAGTGCAATCAGGAACTCTATGGTACATCATATTTATTTCCTCTTTCATACACGCCAATGCCCACTTTTTACGCTCACCAGATCGATATAATTCATAAAGTAGTGCCTCGAGACAGACATAGCTTAAGTCATCAACGATCTTTCCTGAACGCAGGTGGGTTCTTAAATCCCGCCTTTATAAAAAATCTATCTTTTTAATGTTCCGTTGGCATTCGCTTAGAAGCGCAGAAGGTCCCTGGATCAGATGGAAAGGATGTGATGTTATTGATCTGGGACAAATCTTTGGACAGACGACTAAAGAACGAAGGCTATTAAAAAGAATGAAAAGTTTTCTACCAAAAAGAAAAGCTTTTGTAAAAAAAAAAAAAAATTGTTTCTACCAAAAAAATTTCTGACAATAAATTAAAATAAAAAATTAATTATATATATATATATATATATATATATATATATATATATATATATATATATAATTACAAATTTATTTCATTCATTCATCTTCACGGGGAGTCTGTGTCTATCTCAGGCGTCTATGGGCATTAAGGCAGGATACACCCTGGATGGAATGCCAACCCATCACAGGGCACACACACACACACACCACACACACACACACACACACACACACATTCATACACTATGGACAATTTTTCCAAGGTGCCAATCAACCTACCGTGCATGTTTTTGGACCGGGGGATGAAACCGGAGGTGAAACCGGAGAATCCCGGAGAGAAAAAAAAAAACCCCCTGAGGCACGGGGAGAACATGCAAACTCCACACACACACATGGCCGAGACGGGAATCGAACCCCCTGACCCTGGCGGTGTGAGGCGAACGTGCTGAACCACTAAGCCACCGTGCCCCCCACTAATTACAATATATATGATTACAAATTTTGTAGTATGGTGATTAAGGTTAGGACCAGAATTTCCAAATCTTCCATCTGACACTTTCTATCATGGCCACAAGGGGCGCTCTCTCTCTCTCTCTCTCTCTCTCTCTCTCTCTCTCTCTCTCTCTCACACACACACACTCACACAGCATTCACAGTTAATTAGGCAGGTTGGTTTCTACCGACACACCCAAAGCCGACACACGAGAGCCACTTCACTTCACGAGTCACTTCATTACGCACTTTGACGGACTCTATCCTGGTCGGTAGACGCCTGACCTTTACGCCATTTTGCCCATCGTGTTCATTAAAAAAAGCCTACGTAACATGCGCCGGCCGGGGACCGTCTACATAACAGCGTTTCGATGTACTTATGTTGAAACCGATGAGTAAAAATGCATGATTTGATTTTATTTAAGATTTAGTGATGTTCTTATTTGTACACCTTTTCGGAATCGATGACTCCTGGTGTTTTTAAGCTTTGACAGTTTTTCATGCCCGGGTTAGTATACCTCCCATCCATTCTATACAAAGCAAATAAATCAAATCCTTAAGCACGTAGTGCTTTCAGAGCAGCGGCGTAAATCCATACGCGTTTCTCAAGCATACCATTAACGCATTAAAGGGGAAACAGCAAATCAGTGCTCAGACCAACTCAAGCCACACTGTTTATTCAACACAAGCAACAAATACAAACCTGTTATTGTAGTGTATAGAGGATTTGCTTTCAAAATATAAAGGGTTGTATAGAGCTTTATAGGTACTATATATATATATATATATATATATCATATATATATATATATATATATATATATATAGCATGACGTTTTACTGGACATGGCGAAATTTTGCCTTACTGTATAAAAAAAATTGGCTAAAATGACTCATCCAACCATAATGATTGGTGCGTTTTTGTTTGTTTGTTTTTAATATGTTTCTGCCCCAGGTACGTTAGGTACGTTGGCCACGAAGGGCAAAACACATTACCAAATCAGAAAACAAATCATAAAACAAAACAACAAATACAAAAAACAAAATAACATATCCGGAAACAAAATGACAAATCCGGAAACAAAACGAATACAAAAACAAAACAAATCCGAAAACAAAATAGCAAAATCGAAAAAAACAAAAAAATAAAAAACAAACAAATCTGAAAACAAAACAAATGCAAAAAGAAAACAACCAATACAAAAACAAAACAACCAATACGAAAACAAAATAACAAATACGAAAACAAAATAACAAATACGAAAACACATTAACAACTTCATACAAAACCGGAAAAGGTTAGATCGATATTCAGGAATTAAATAATTCAATTCAATTACGTAATGTAAAACTCAAACCAAAAAATAAAAGAAATAAAAGAATAACCCACAACAATATGTGGACATTAAAAAAACCAAACCAGCGCAGCTCTAAAGCCAACAGTACAATGCCAAAGACCTACTTTATCGACCTTTCCCCCCCCCACACAAAGGTCTTTTTACGAGCGCCCGGTTGTGTCGGATTCTGAGCAGAACTCAGGGTTTGTTGGAGCATTCAGGAGGACAGATGGAACCCTTGGGGGTGCTTGCGATTGCAAAGTACATTAGCAATTCGTTCTGTACTCCAGTGCTGAACTGGGGACGCGTTTTCTCGCGAACGAAAGCGATGGGACTAAGGTATAATTGTATCGATTATAAGATCTAATAGTCAGTTTATTCTCCCTCTCTTCACATAAACCCATATTTTCCATCATCTATAATATGAATGAATGGAGGACAAAACGATGATTGCAGCTCTTTTGGGTTAAATTGTTGTTTCTGGCACAAGAAAAAAATGCTGCGCAAATCGGGAAATGCTTAGCGTGTTAATTTATGCGCATCATCGCAGACTTTGTTTGTAACGTAAAGAGGAAAAGCTCCCGGAATATATCCGCCTTTTGTGGTGTGGTCGGGGGGAAAGGACGGAGCACACGTGCCTTTAATGCAGTCTGGTGCTTCTGGTGCCTCGATGCAGTCACGACTCTGATTACACTCTCGGCACAAGAACAGGTGTTCGACCTTATTGATCTTACCGCCAGCTATTCCACCTTCTCCCAGAGACGAGGGCGGGGGGGGACCGGGGAGTCGTACTTTTTCCCATTACAGGCTGCATTATTTTCCCTGTGATTCTAATGGGATTCATCGGCCGCGCCTTCCGGTGCGCTTCATTCCGCTTGGCGACTGACTGGATTCTCCGTTTGTCCACGTGAAAATCTGGAGCTATAATGTGCCTTTGTGGTAATTCGGGTGGTAATTCCCAATGAACCTGTTCCATTGTTTATGCACGTAAACAACAGGACACAAAGTCTATTCGTGGCTGGTGATTGCGCCACTAGGGTGTTAGGAACGTCAGGTATTAATGTACTGGGGTGCAAGTCGGCAGGCCAAACTAGACCTTCCATTTGCATTTGGAAGACGCCGTTAACCAGAGCGGCTTACTACTAAGTCTCAAGGGCCCACTAGTGGCAGCTTGGTGGTGGTGGTGGTGGTGGTGGGATTTGAACCTATGCTCTTCCCGTCCAGAGGCCAAGGACAGTCTCCCTCGAGCGCACCCCAAAACATTACATTACATTCACGGCATTTGGCAGACGCCCTTATCCAGAGCGACTTACAACTGAGAAATTGAGGGTTAAGGGCCTTGCTCAAGGGCCCTCTAGTGACAGCTTGGTTTTTGGTGGGGTTTGAACCCATGATCTTCCCGGGCCCAGAATCCAACACTAAGCTACCACCTCCCTAAAACGACGTGCAGCACTGTTCAGTGGCGCGTCATTACGGTTTCCTTTTACATTTAGGGCATTTGGCAGACGCCCTTATCCAGAGCGACTTGCGATCTGAGCAAATGAGGGTTAAGGGCCTTGCTCAAGGGCCCACTAGTGGTATCTTGATAATTGTGGGGTTTGAACCTGCGATCTACTGGTCCAGAGGCCAACACCTTGACCACTAAGCCTCCACCTCCCTACCTCCCTACTTAGAATGGTATACGATATTATAATGATAAATAGGGACATTACAGCACAGTGAAATTCTTTCTTCACATATCCCAGCAGGCATGATACAGCGCCCCCTGGAGCACAGAGGTTAAGGACCCAAGAGTGGCAGCTTGGTGATTCGGACCCCCAATCTTCCCATCAGTAAACCACTGAGCTCCACCCTCTCCCATCACTTGTCTTTAGGTATCGTTAAATCGTATCCTATAATCATAGGATATAATCATATAACCCCATTAATCCCCAAAAGGCAAAGTAGCACCTTTCCCTATCTGTTCGCTTTCCTATTCTGTCTAGTGGAGGCCTGCTTTCAGGTGGTACATAATCCCATTACCTCTCTTCATTAAAAGCCAGCCTGTAGAGGCAGAAAATGTCTTCTCTTGGCATTCCGACAGCTCGTCAACCAGCAAAAACACGGAGCGCCGTGATCCTTGCGCGTGTATTACCCAATTGTCATCGCTCATAACAGGATCGCCCCCCCGATCCAGGCTTTTCTGGCTGCGTTCTTTTCTTTTTTTTTTTATTCTTTAAAAAAAAAAAAAAATGTCATTCCGTAGCCTTTACTTGACCTTCCTATCTCCGCCATGTAATTCCCTACTGATAGGGATCCCTCTACTATCCGATTAGCTGGTACTGTTGGTTTTCTATTTTTTTTTCTGTACTTATTATCATGTACTGGAAGCGAATTCGTATCAGATAATTGGTGACATTTTGAAAAAAGCCAATACTGAGAGACGGCTTTCCAAATGACGACTTTATCGGCTACATTTTTTTTTTTTTCGTTTGGGGGTTGGGGGGGGGTTAAATTTAGAACGGCAGTGGAAGTGCTCTATTTCGGTCAAAAAATCCTGTTCGTTCGTTCGTTCGGGAGAATTTGTTCCGTGCATGAGCTAATTCGGAATGACTCACCAGGTTGTACCGAAGCACACCTACGCCTCCTTTTTCTTTTTCTTTTTTTCTTTCTTTTTCCTCCCAGAGTAGAAAAAGCAAAGCTATCGTTTTGACAGATCGATAAGAAAGACGTCTTTTATAAAGCTGGAGCTCGGGGTGAAATATAGACCTTATAGTATGCGCTAGGTTAATTATCTGAAAAGTGGATCGAGAAATAAATAAATAAATAAATAAATAAAATAAAATTACATATATATATATATATATATATATATATATATATATATATATATATCCTCAGGCATTCCATTAAGTGCCAGTAAATGTGCTCTGAGGCCATATTCAAGTCTTGACAGGGCTTGATCAATATTTTCATTAAGTAACGTTCGCACCATTGTTGTATTACGCATATAATAACGAGTCCTGTGGAAATAAAAGCCTGTCCAGGCAATGCCCAGCCTTCCCTCTCTTAATATTCCTCTTCAACATCCGTCTTCTTTTTTCCTCGACTGAGCAAACGCTCAATCCAGTCATCCATCAAGCGACTATCATTGCCACATTGCCAGCACATAGTAATAGCACGGCGCTGAGCCATCGTTTGTCATCGTTGCACCATTTCTTCACCTGCGTCGACATGGCACAGCACTTCCTTCTTTTTTTTTAACATTTGTATCCACACAGGCACTGGAAAAAAAAAAAAAAATGCTGACCCGTGGGATAATTGTCTGAAAGTTGCACCAGATGCCCACACTTGTATGTATTAGCTTGAAAACGCATTATTTATTTATTTATTTCTCTATTTCCTCTATTTTGGCCTTCAGTAAACACCGAAACGAAATTTGCACTTATGTTACATGTAAGCAATAGTTAGTAATTCATTCATTCATTCATTCATTCATCTTCTACCGCTTTATCCGATCTTCCCTCGGGTCACGGGGAGTCTGTGCCTATCTCAGGCGTCTATGGGCATTAAGGCAGGATACACCCTGGATGGAATGCCAACCCATCGCAGGACACACACACACACACACACATTCATACACTAGGGACAATTTTCCAAGGTGCCAATCAACCTACCGTGCATGTTTTTGGACCGGGGAGGAAACCGGAGAACCCGGAGTAAAACCCCCTGAGGCACGGGGAGAACATGCACAAATTCCACACACACATGTGAGGCGAACGTGCTAACCACTAAGCCACCGTGCCCACATAGTTAGTAATAGTACATGTAATTAATAGTTATAGTATTAGTAGTAACAGTAATAGTTGTAATAGTATTACTTAACAGTAATAGTTTCGTGTAACTACAAGCGTTATGTAATTTAATTACAAAATAACAAAATTCCGTAAATGTTAAACATTACAAACCCTGTCCAACATGTCTTATGAAATCACAATATTGAAAGAATGGGTAGTATATTGGGAGTGGGAGGGAGGGGCATTGCTCATTGGTTTAAGGCGCAGAGGGGCGCTAGGGGGCAGGGATATGCGAGGGAACAATTTGCTGTAATGTATACGTGACAAATAAAGGCTCTTCTTCAATGCTCAGGTTATCGATTGTTATTCAGAGACTAAATTAACAATGGTTGCTTACTTCTCAACGTCTCACAAATGCCACCGCCGTTCGGCATCCGCTATCTATAGCACTACGTACCTTTCTTTCTGGCTGACTTCAGCAGAACTGTATATAAGATAACAAGCTGACACTTGGTGGTGGGAGGAAAAAAATCCAGGAAATGACAGGTACCTTCCTGGATCGGACATTTTCCTTTACCCGGTCTATTCGAATGGAATTGTTTGGTGCTGTTTCATATAAAGGTCTCCCGCCATTATTAAACGTCGACGTTATTGTATTATTATTATTCTAATGTAAAAAAATGATTCGTAAATTAACGATTTTCTAAAAAAGAATTTCCTGCCCAGTAAAAATAATATTTAAAGATATTAAAAAATAGTAATATCTAGTTGAGGGTAACGGGTCTTGCTCAACAGGCCCACTAGTGGCAGCTTGGTGGTGGTGGGATTTGAACCAGCAACCTGGCCTATTCTTTCAGTGGCCCCTTCGTGCCTAGAGTTTAGCCCTTGGCATGGCCAGTGCCTTTCTTCACCCCAGACCGGGTTCCCAAAGTGCCTTCTGTCACGCCACACCCTATAATAGCCATGATACGGCATCCCTGGAGCACAGAGGATTAAGGGCCTTGCTCATAGACCCAAGGGTGGCAGCTTGGTGATACCTGGGTTCGAAACCCCAACCCTCCCCCCCAACTTTCGGAGCGCCTTGGACCACTGGGCTACCCCTGATTGGTCGGTCTCTCTGACATTCATCGGGTTGACGATATGCCGCTCTCCTCGGTCCTTCGACCTATCTGTGCCAATTCACTGAAGGGAGGAACCATGGCGTTTTTGGACTCTCGTTTCAAAAGGCACAGTTCCGATTATATTACATTTACGGCATTTGGCAGACGCCCTTATCCAGAGCGACTTACATCTGAGCAATTGGGGGTTAAGGGCCTTGCTCAAGGGCCCACTACTGGAAGCTTGGTGGTTATGGGGTTTGAACCTGCGATCTTCTGGTCCAGAGGCCAACACCTTAACCACTAAGCCACCACCTCCCAGGTTCCCATATAACCCAGGTTCCCTGAGCGATGCCACATCACTAGCGCCACATCACCCTTTGGGTCTCATTGAGTCTATAGTGTCACGCAGACACACATTCCCTCACATGCCTGGGTTCGATACATAACTAGTCATGATCTAAAGCATGTGCCGAATGTCTTATCCTATACGTGCTTCATTGTACACTTATAATAGGAAAATACTTCTATCACCAAAAAAAAAAAAAATAAAAAGAAACAGCAGATTAAATTGACTCTACTCAGGATATTTTTTTTTTACTCGCCTTTTTATTTGCCTCCTGTTGTGTTTTTTTTGTTTTGTGTGTGTGTGTGTTTTGTTTTGCTTTTCTCTCAGACAAAGCAAAGTTGTCGAGCTGTCTATAGACATAACAATGACACAGACGCTTTTGGAAGAAAGAGAGTAGGAGAAGAAGAAAGAAAGAAAGAAAGAAAGAAAGAAAAGAAAGAAAGAAAGAAAGAAAGAAAAAAGAAAGAAAGAATGAAAGAAAGCAATGAAAGAAAGATGAATGTGCCTCGTCTTTGTTCTCATGGGTTATTCATGTGCATTTATATTCGTGCCGTGATTTCGCTCCGGTGAGGAAATCATCTTAAAGAGATGCATCATTAATTCAGCACTCCTCCTTGACTGAGAGGCTAATTCAGTTCATAGCGCTCGGCTAATATCCCGGATAAATGCCCTTTACTGCTGGGCTTCGGCGTGCCGGGGGTATCCTCGGTGTCCGAGATTAGCTGGTCCAGAGTCCCCCCAGCCCTCCCCCCCCGTCCTCCAAATAACGAATGAGGGGAAATGGAACCGATTGCTCACATAGACGTCAGATTGATGATCCTGTGCTCGAGGTGAAAGATTATTTGTACCTTTTATATCTATAATATATAGCGACCAAACCTACTACATACGTGCTACATACTGTACCAACAATGTCCACTAGGCATTCTCAAACCCTATGGTTTATATGTGTGGCCGGAATAATCCAGTTTCAACTGGTGGCTTGTAATTGTGTTGTCAATGCTACAGTGAGGCCTGTTTATTTGTGGACTGACCTTGTTTTTTTGCACTGTGTGAGATCCTAACCAGGATCAACGAGCCCTTTGTGCTCATCATCTATAATGAATGCCGGTGTCGGAATTCCATCTAAATGCCAAATTTACTGTAATCATGTGGCTTTTTATTGTTGTTGATATTTGTCCATTCATTTATATTATATATATATATATATATATATATATATATATATATATATATATATATATATATATTACGGGCATGGTGGTGGCTTAGTGGATTAGCACGTTCGCCTCACACCTCCAGAGTCCGGGTTCGATTCCCGTCTCGGCCATGTGTGTGATTGTGGAGTTTGCATGTTCTCCCCGTGCCTCAGGGGGGGTTTTTTCTCTGGGTTCACCGGTTTTCCTCCCCGGTCCAAAAAAAAAAACCTGCACGGTAGGTTGATGCATGGAAAAATTGTCCCTAGTGTGTGAATGTGTGTGTTGTGTGTGTGTGTTGCCCTGAGATGGGATGGCATTCAATCCAGGGTGTATCCTGACTTAATGCCCAAAGACGCCTGAGATAGGCACACAAACAGGGGACCCGAGGGAAGATGAATGAATAAAATAACTAATGATTTTGAATGAATGAATGAATGATAATGAAGATATATATATATATATATATATATATATATATATATATATATATATATATATATTGTGATCCCTTTCTGTGGCAAATCTTTCTTTCTTTCTTTCTTTTCATTTCTTTTTTATTTTGATCTGCTCACAGCACAGGTCCAGAGGTGAACAGGTGGTAAGATGCCCGGGGCTTATGCTAATCAACTTCACTCAAGGCTAACTCCTTCAGGGAGCATTTATCGGAGCTTGAAATGAAATCTGTGCGTACGGCCAGTCGCCTTAATGTGGCACCAATAAGGACAATTTCCTTCCCCTTTTGCTTTAATGAGATTTGGCTTTCGAAATCCTCAGAAGGCCTTTAAACCTTCATTGCGTAATCGTCAGCCGAGGTGTATTCTAAAATACTTTTTGCGAACGATTTGCGTGTACGTACCATGTGCCGCTTGAGCGTGAAGCAAATCTAATCTTCATAGTGTGACAAAGCAATAGAACACACATATGCACATACCGTCCGTTTTCATTGAATGTCTTTTGTTCTAATACGATTAAATTTATCCAGAGCCATTTTCAACTCAGGGTTAAGGGCCTTACTTAAGGGCCCACTAGTTGGTGGTGGAATTTGAACCTGCAATCCTCTGGTTCAGATGGCAATGCGTTAACCACCGTGGACAATATACATTCGGGGCATGGTGGATTTAGTGGTTAGAACGTTCGCCTCACACCTCCAGGCTCCGGGTTCGATTCCCGTCTCGGCCATGTGTGTGTGTGGAGTTTGCATGTTCTCTCCTGTGCCTCCGGGGGTTTTTCTCCGGGTTCTCCGGTTTCCTCCCCCGGTCCAAAAACACGCATGGTAAATGATTGGCACCTTGGAAAATTGTCCCATGTGTGTGAATGTGCGTGTAAATGTGAGTGTGTGTGTATGTGTCCTGCGATGGGTTGGCATTCCATTCAAGGTGTATCCTGCCTTAATGCCCATAGACGCCTGAGATAGGCACAAGGGAAGATGGGAAAGCGGATAGGGTGGGTGGTAGCGTTTTTTGGCGGTAGCAGATGAATGACTGAATGAATGGACAATATACTATGCAATGACTCGAACAAAATTGTATGTGTAACAACGTGCGAGTGTGTGGAATGTCATTTCCATTTAAATCCAAATGAATTACATCATCATAAAGACAATAAATCGTCAATAAAAATCCTAAACAATAGTCGGCTTATGTCAAGCCATTTATTGTGTACTGACCAGGAATAAAAAAAAAAAAAAAAAAAAAAAAAAAAACACTTTACTTACTAAATAATACATGGCATTATATAAAATGTCCAGTCGGAGTCCAGAGACTCTCGCAGTGAACAATGTTCTCTCCGTTTTATGTCTATATATATATATATATTTTTTTTTTTTAAAGGGAAAGAGCAAGAAAGGAAGAGTGCGAGAGAGAGAGAGAGAGAGAGACGGAGATGCTGGCAGGCGAGATCACACAGACGGAGCCCGCTGAGATTGGATCCTCATTAACCCCCTTGTCCTTGGCCATTGTTTTATGTCTGGAATCATTCAGCTTGAGAAGAAGATGTGATCAGCGATGAAATGGACATGGATTAGCAAACAAAGAGGGAGATTTTAAAAGATGTAAAAAAAAAAACAAACAAAAAAAACGAGTAATAAGAGAAAAAAGGTCTCAATTGCGATGGTATACCTCTTATTGTTATTATTATTATTATTATAGTTTTATTGTTAGTCTTCACATCACACCTGCAGGGTCGAGGGTTCGATTGCCACCCGTGTAGAGTTTGCATGTTCTCCCCGTGCCTCAGGGGGGTTTTTCTCCGGGTTCTCCGGTTTCCTCCACCCGGTCCAAAAACATGCACGGTAGGTTGATTGACACCTTGTCCCTAGTGTGTGTAAGTGTGTGTGTGCCCTGCGATGGGTTGGCATTCCATCCAGGGTGTATCCTGCCTTGACGCCCATAGACGCCTGAGATAGGCACAGGCTCCTCCGTGAAAAGGAAAAACGGAGAAATGAGGGAAGAATTAGATCGGATAAAAGCGGTAGGGTTTGGTAGAAGATGAATGAATGAATGTGAGTGATTGGGGCACATTCGCCTCACACCTCCAGGGTCGTGGGTTCGATTCCCACCCGTATGGAGGTTTGCAGGTTGATTGGCACTTTGTCCCTAGTTTGTCCCTGACATAGTGTACACACCCAAGTGACAGGTTTTGCTCCTGGTGTAAACAATATGACAATATTTTTACTTTTGCACAGTCAGCTAGAAGTTTCTATTTCTGCATCTATCCAAAGAGTGTCCTTGGCAGCATTGTCTGTATACGCTGGTTGACGGTTTCCCTCGGGGGACAAGTAGTCAACTAGTATCGCGGTGAGATCTGTACTTGTTGCTACGATGTGTATTTGAAGGCACCGGGGAGAAAACACAGGGCCTCGCAACCAAATCCAGACGAAAGGCAAACACGATTCCAGGCACTTGTTAATGCGCCAGGTCTGAGTTCCAACTCTGATCATTTCCAAAATGATTACTTGTCCCCGTGCACTGTCCAACTCTTGGCATTGGGAAAAAAACAAAACAAATCATGACACAATTTTTCCCATGTCTTGGAACAAATCCCTTGGATGCGAACGCCACACGTCCATGCTGCCCAATGCACCATTGTTTGGTTTATGGATACGGCTGTTTGATTTACATTTGGCAGACGCCCTTATTCAGAGCGGCTTACAACTGAGCAATTGACAGTTAAGGGCCTTGCTCAAGGGCCCACTAGTGGTAGCTTGGTGGTTGTGAGGTTTGAACCTGCGATCTTCTGGTCCCGAGGCCAACACCATAATCACTAAGCCACCACTTCCCTCACCTTTAATGAGTTTCTGTACGCATATTGTACTGTCCGGGCGCCCCGGGACGGATTTTTCGAACCTCCTCACTAAATTAGTGTATATTACTGTATGGATCCTTACGCGAGCGCATCGCGTTCCCAAATCCGTATTACGCAGTACAGCGCATTTTTCTTTTGCGCTTCCGTATAACCTAAACGTAGCAGTTTAGATGGCAAAAGCAACCGGAACACAATTCTTAAAGGAGCCACGTCCCATATTTTACACTTAAAACGATCGAAAGCAAGAAATGAATTCATACTAAAATAATAATCATTTCCGGAGTCAAATAAATTATGAAATATTTTAATATTTAATTCGTTTTATTAAAGGGAGAGATTCTGAGAGACATGTCTATAATTATTACATCTGTTACGGTTCGTTAGAGTATTGAAAACATGATAAGTATTTATTTATTTATTTAGTTCACGGCATTGACATTGACACGGCATCTTTTCATCGGTTGACAACCCGTCAAATCTACGTACTCCTCTCACTGAAGCAACATACAAACATTATATAACTTAGCATATCCCTGTGCATGAGACACCACACTAATCCCCTCCGCCATTCCGTAGAGGAAATAAACACTTTCCGCACCGCTACCAAGCATTCGCTGTAAAGGCCCTGTGTTTCTGTCCATGAGATGAGAAATCTCCGCCTGTCATATTTCTGAAGGTCTCTCAAGTTCCAGCAACCCCAGGGGAACTCCTGCTGTAGCTGCTGTCAGCAGAACGACCGTACTTATCAGGGGACGCTACAGCACACTGCAGCCTAGAACTCGTTGGGAGTAGGGAGTAGAATAGCATCCGTGGCTTGTACGGCTACGTGCGCTGGATAACAATCGTGTTAAATCCAGCGGATAAAGCAGGATAATGAAAAGTAAGGGTTGAACTTTGAATTGTCATATGCATTACACAGATCCCCTGATTTACTCAGATCCATCTCACATGAGGAAATCTCTGTGTGGGGTTCCATCCCATATCCCTGTCCCTATAGCATCGATCAGCATAAATGTGAAAACAAAGAAGACTGTAACAGTAATTTGTTCAAAAAAAAAGTGTAATTAAGTTATTTAGTTAATTAAGTAAAGTGATTTTCGATTTGATTTGGATTTGAATTGTAAAATGTAAACTTTTTTTTTTTTTTTTACTTTTTTTTCTTAGAATGTTAACTTAAAGCGCCACCTGGTGGACAAATCAAAGTAATCAAACAGCCATCAATTACTTTTATAAAGTCGCCTCACGCCTCCAGGGTCCGGGTTCGATTCCTGTCTCGGCCATGTGTGTGTGGAGTATGAATGTTCTCCCCGTGCCTCAGGGGGTTTTTCTCCGGGTTCTCCGGTTTCCTCCCCCGGTCCAAAAACATGCACGGCCTTTATGGAAGACTTCTGGCTTAAAAAAAAACAACAAAAAAATGCCAGATCACCATTCATTCATTCATTCTTCTACCCCTTTATCCGATCTTCCCTCGGGTCACGGGGAGTCTGTGTCTATCTCAGGCGTCTATGGGCATTAAGGCAGGATACACCCTGGATGGAATGCCAACCCATCGCAGGACACACACTCACTCACATTCATACACTAGGGACAATTTTCCAAGGTGCCAATCAACCTACCGTGCATGTTTTTGGACCGGGGGAGGAAACCGGAGAACCTGGAGAAAACCCCCCTGAGGCACGGGGAGAACATGCAAACTCCACACACACACATGGCCGAGACGGGAATCGAACCAAGATCCAAGAACCAGATCACCAATAGAGTATAAATAGAGGGTTTCCTTGACCATTCAAAATTGAAATGAATTGAAAATATGCCTAATGGAAACGGAAAATGTTACGCTCAATGAGGTGTTTTTTTTTGAGGTGGCATGAGGTGGGGTTTTTTAGACCATAAGAAAAAGGAATAATTCGCAAAACGTATCCCCCCCTTCCCCGCATGTCCAATTAAAGAATTAAAGAAACCAGTTTATAAACTGCAATTGCTATGCGTTCCTATGTGAAACCTGGCTGCCTTGGGCGTGATGCCGTGGGTGCTACAAGAAAAAAGTGGACCCGTGTCATCCGGAAATCGCCTCCCAGACCGAGCGCGTACGTCTCCGATTAAAAATAAAAACGCCTAACGCGCCGGCTGCGATGTAAGTAAGCCTGACGATATCTCTAGCCATTTTCGCGAGAGAACAAGTTTTAGTCGCATTTCGCGACAGCTTTTTAACCATATTTATCTATATTAGGCTGTTGGAAAAAAAAAGTTATTTACTGGAGGGCGCTACAGTAATCTGCAGGTTTTATAAATACAGATTGGTATCTTTCATGCAATACCATCAGGTAAAGCATCTGATTGGCCCCTAGATTTATTCTGGAGCAGGAAAACAAACCCCCAAACATGGAAAAATAAGGAGTGCCTCCTCCCCCCACACACACACACACACACACACACACACACACACACACACACACACACACACAAAAACCCGGATCTAACATAAACCAAATCTATACATCCCACAGAAGAGCTACGATTAATTCTCCATGATGCTTGCAAGAACGTTCTTTTAAAAACTGTTTGTAGAGCTGTTTTGCACTGCACATATGATCACAACACTTTTATTTATTTGCTTACAGGTTTGCGAGTGAATCATTAAGACCTTTTTTTTGTTTGTTTGTTTAAGGAATTCTTACCCTATAGCATTTTTTGTGCATATTTTGCATATAAAAGTCATTCGTTCATTCATTCATCTTCTACCGCTTTATCCCCTCGGGTCACCTGTGCCTATCTCAGGCGTCTATGGGCATTAAACCAGGATACACCCTGGATGGAATGCCAACCCATCGCAGGGCACACACACACACACACACATTCATACACTAGGGACAATTTTCCAAGGTGCCAATCAACCTGCATTTTTTTCGACTGGGGAGGAAACCGGAGAACCCGGAGAAAAAAACCCCTGAGGCACGGGGAGAACATGCAAACTTGGCCATGCCGGGAATCGAACCCCTAGACACCGTGCCCCTATAATAAAAAAAAAAACACATTATATTACATAAAATACATAATATATATTTACACATATAATGTGACATTTGCATTAAAGAGAGAGAGCATGTAATATGCGTGAGCGCGCGTTCATGGCATGGCATGGGTGGTAGGTGTTTTTGCGCGCGCACAAGCGTGTGCGCGCACACCTCGCCAAACTCCCCTCTGCGCCGGAGAGACCAGGCGCGTTTGTTTTTTTCTCCCCCCCCCCTCCGTCTTCCACGTCTGGATGCCTCCGGTGCGAGACATGCGTTCCTGTCGGCGTTCACCGAGCGAACCGGAGGAGTGTATTCGACAGTGAGCAAGTGTGTGTGTGTGTGCGTGCGCGTGAGAGTGAGGGGGAAAAAGAAAGATAGAGAGACCATAGTGCTCCTCGCACGCGCAACCTGGAGCGCGCCCGATAGAAAAGAATATCCCCTCGCATGCGCTTCTCTTCATTTTGATATTGCATTTTTGTATATAAATAGATATATATATTTTTTTTTTTGCAAAAGAAAAAAAAGTTCTTTTTGTACCAAGTGATATTGCAATTTATTAAAAAAAAAATTAGAATGAAGGCAAAAAACCGGGAGCAAAGCTTTTCCGACTCCAGAGAACTCGATGGATCCTACGATCAGCTTACTGGTAAGTTTAAAAGTGAAATATTTCTCTATTTATATTTCAGCCAAACAAACAAACAAAAAGAAAAAAAAAGCATGTTGCACATTAATCTGCGTCTTTTATTGCTCCACATTTGGGCATGCTGATGTGTTTTTGCGTTCCTCTTTGCTGACCTGGCTTCAGATGGCACTGATGGATTGTGCTTGTGCACCTGTGAACATTCTTAGTGGCGTGCTTGTCTCGAAAGCAGCCTCGAGAGAGTCGTTTTTTTGCACTAGGGATCACGTGACTTGAGATGCACTTCATCAGAAAGGTCCGAGCGCCAGAAGATTGAATGGAGTGGATGCAAGAATGTTAAACCATTGGTTCTTATATTGGGATGAATGGGGGGGGGCACGTTCACCTTCAGGTTCCGGGTTCGATTCCCGTTTCGGCCGTGTGTGTGTGGAGTTTGCATGTTCTCCCCGTGCCTCAAGGGGTGTTTTTCCGGGTTTGCCGGTTTCCTCCCGGTCCAAAAACATGCACGGTAGGTTAATTGGCACCTTGGAAAATTGTCCCTAGTGTGTGTGTGTGTGTGTGTGTGTGTGTGTGTGTGTGTGTGTGTGTGTGTGTGTGTCTGCGTGTGTGTGCAGTGTGATGGGTTGGCCTTCCATCCAGGGTGTATCCTGCCTTAATGCCCATAGACGCCTGAGATAGGCACAGGAAGATCGGATATAGCGGTAGAAGCTGAACATGATGGTTCTAATGTCGGGGCATGTGTGTGTGTGGAGTTTACATGTTCTCCCCGTGCCTCAGGGGGTTTTTCTCCGGGTTCTCCGGTTTCCTCCCGGTCCAAAAACATGCACGGTAGGTTGATTGGAACCTTGGAAAATTGTCCCTAGTGTGTGAATGTATGTGTGTGTGAGTGTGTGTGTGTACTGTGATGGGTTGACATTCCATCCAGGGTGTATCCTGCCTTAATGCCCATAGACGTCTGAGATAGACACAGACTCCCCGTGACCCGAGGGAAGATCGGATATAGAAGTAGAAGATGAATGAATGAATGGTTATTTACTGAAGTGTGTAGATCAAAGTGAATCTGGTTCAACTGTGGCAGAAAAGTCACCATTTTCATTTATTTCTTCTTTTTGCATTATATATATATATATATATATATATATATATATATATATATATATATATATATATATATATTATATTGGGAGTATATATGTATGTATATGAACAGATTATCCACCACTATTTTATTGCTCGTTCAACATTTGACTTTTCCAACGAGTGCATTTATAGCACACCGATAAAACGCTCGCTTTATTTTGCCCGAAGCACACCACCGTTCTGCTACATTGTTTTGTTTGTGTTTGTGTGTGCTTCAGATTCGCCCAAGCATACACCAGTTTCTCTCACCGTCATGTGCACATTGTTTTCTTCCTGATATGCTAAATATAGATATAGATAGATCTATCTATCTATCTATCTATCTATCTATCTATCTATCTATCTATCTATCTATCTATCTATCTATCTATCTATCTATCTATCTATCTATCTATATATATATATATATATTTATGTATGTATATATAGATATGTGTGTATATATATAGATATAGATATGTGTGGTATGTATGTGAGTGTATGTGTATATATATATATATATATATATATATATATATATTTTTTTTTTTTTATATAACATTAAATAATTAAATAATAATTAAATACATTACACGTGTGTAATTATATACAGATATGTATGTCGAATGTTTGTGGAATACGACCTGAAGAAAAAAAATGTGATTATTCCTCTTCTTATTATTATTTACAAGTTTTGCTATTTATGCCAAAAACTATTTTAAAATGAACATTCTTGAATGTTCAGGACGTTTACAGGGGACACTTTAAGCACACAATCCCGGGAATGTACAGACTAGATAAAAAAAAACACAAACCACACACACACACACACACACACACACACACACACACACACACACACATTAAGACACAAAAGCGATTGCAGTCGGATCAGAAACACAAAGGCGTATTTGGATTAGATTACATATTAAGACACAAGTGAAACTTATGAACGTAATCGTGCGGCGTGTTTTAAGGGTAACCGGGCGTGAAGTCAGCTGATCAGGGCGGCGCACGATGACACTGAGTATGATGGTCACGGCAAAATACAGCGGATAAACGGGTGGGACGAGTGGGCGTGGTTTGGGTAGAATAGAATTGCCTTTGTCGCAAAAATACCGCAAGATTCTTTCTTCGCATATCCCAGCGCCCCCTAGAGCACAGAGGGTTAAGGGCCTTGCTCAAGGACCCATGAGTGTTTTCTGGGGCTCGAACCCCGACCGTCTGATCAGCATCCTCTAAAATACACCCTTTCTACCCCTATACAGGTGCTACACTGGAGCTTGTTTTGGGACCGTAAGGACCTATAGGGCTGGGCCATTAATCACCATTATGAATTATGGAAGATCACTCTTGCTTTCTCTTTCTTTCTCTCTTTCTTTCTCTCTCTCTCTCTCTCTCTCTCTCTCTCTCTCTTTTTATCGATCCATCCACTTACCCACCTATTCATCCCACCCATCCATCTGTTCTTTCTTTCTCTCTCTCCTTCTCTTTCTTTCTTTTTGTCTTTCTCTCTTTCTTTTATCGATCCATCCACTTACCCACCTATTCATCCCACCCGTCCATCTGTTCTTTCTTTCATTCTTTCTTTTCTTTCTTTCTTTCTTTCTTTCTTTCTTTCTTTCTTTCTTTCTTTCTCTCTCCTTCTTTCTTTCTTTGTTCTTTCTTTCATTCTTTCTGTCTCTTTTCTCTTCTTACATCCACCATCCACTTACTTTCACCTATTCATTCCCACCCGTCCATCTGTCCTTTCTCTTCTTTCTTCTTCGTCTTGTCTTTTTCTCTTTCTTTTATCGATCCATCCACTTACCCACCTATTCATCCCACCCGTCCATCTGTTCTTTCTTCCTTTCTTTCTTTCCTTCTTTTCTTTCTTCTTTCTTTCTCTTTTTTCTTTTTCTCTTTCTTCTCGATCTTTCTTTTTGTCTTTTTTCTCCCTTCTCTTTCTTTTATCGATCCATCCACTTACCCACCTTACCATTCATCCATCCACCCATCCATCTTTCCTTTCAGCTTTCTGATCAATCAATCCCACCTTACCACTATCAAACACCACTAAAACACACCCCTCCACCCCTATATAGGTGCTACCCTATTTAACATTTTTTGGGACCATAAGGACCTATGGGGCTGGGCCATTAAGGGGGCGGGATTTCATCAGTCGCATGGAAATGCCTCGGGTTTCGCGGCGAAGAAAGGAAGCGACCTCGGTGTTCAGTGTGCGGCGCTGCGGGATAAACATGACTGCAGCAAACCCCAAAAAACGGACTACAACGGGTACAAATAGCCGTATATATATTAATTATATATCTATATTCTAATATATGTATATATATATATATATGTAGCCTGTTAAACAGCACAGGTTATGCTGTAACAAGAAATAGCGAGCGTGCTTCCGAGCCGCAATCATCCGAGTAACTTCTTCTTACGCTTTTCTACCAAGTTTCTGAAAATAGAAGCGATTAGATAAGTAACATTTTTATGCACTGAAGGTGCTTTGTGAAACCCACTCATGATGGTCTGCGCTCATTTGGAGTTCTGGCATCAAAACTTTTTTTTCTCTTCCATCAGATCTGAGTTTCTCATTTCTCGGAGCAGTACAGTATTTCAGCCATGTGGGCTGGCAGTGTGAAAATGTGTGTGTGTGTGTGTGTGTGTGTGTGTGTGTGTGTGTGGGGGGGAGAGTCTAGCATGAGTCAGATCTACCTCTTCAGAGATTCGGGTGCAAGCTGTGCACATGTGACAGGACTGACCTGTGTTGCTTTAAGGTAGCGTGGGTGATGACTGGCTTAAAAAAAAAAAAAAGAAAAGAAAAAAAAAAAAAGAAAAAAAAAACCTCTTTGATTCGAACAGCGCTCTAGAAATAGTTCAGTCTTTTTATTTATTTATTTATTTATTTATTTGCCTTATTCCCCTTTTGCTATTTAGAACGCGCTGAAGATCACAGGGACCATGTTAAGACGCTGCAACGTATTTGTAGCACATTTTATTTTTATACATTTTACTTTAAAAAGGAAAAGATTTCCGTATTAGAAAGGATTTTCTTTCTTTCTTTCTTTCTTTCTTTCTTCCGCGTTTTCTGACATTCTTTAGGACTTCTGCCTTTCCTTCCTTAGCCTTTTCATTCTTCCTTTCATTAACTTTGACCTTCTTGTCTTTTTCTTCCGTCCTTCAGTCTTACTTCTTATTTTCTTTCGCCCTTTTTTCTTCTTTGCCGTTCTTCTCTCTGATTTTTTCCCTACTTTCTTTCTGCCGTTCTTTCTGTAACTCGGTTGATTGCTTCTTCTGCCGTAATTTCCTACCTTTACCTGACTTTCATTTTCTTTTCTTTCTGTGTATAACTATATATATATATATATATATACGATAGATAATTAATATAAAATATAAAAATATTATATTACTGGGGACACGTGGCCTTAGTGGCTTAGAACGTTCGCCTCACACCCCAGGATCCGGGTTCGATTCCCGTCTCGGCCATGTGTGTGTGGGTTTGCATGTTCTCCCGTGCCTCAGGGGGGTTTTCTCCGGGTCTCCGGTTTCCTCCCGGGCCAAAAAACATGCACGGTAGGTTGATTGGCACCTTGGAAAATTGTCCCTAGTGTATGAATGTGTGTGTGAATGTGAGTGTGTGTGTCCTGCGATGGGTTGGCATTCCATCCGTCAGGGTGTATCCTGCCTTAATGCCCATAGACGCCTGAGATAGGCACAGACTCCCCGTGAACCCGAGGGAAGATCGGGTATAGCGGTTAGCGGTAGAAAATGAATCCTGAATGAATATTATTATTTATTTATTTATGTTTGCTTATGGTGGGTCCCACAGAAACCCTGCTGTTTGTTTGTTTGGTGTGTGTTCGTTCCCTGTTCAAGGAGAAGGGTCAATTTCATTTCATTCCTTCAATTGAATTCAGTGTGTTATGTCACAGTGCATCCAGTCATAAAAATATGGGCATGAGAAAGAGAGAGAGGGGGGGCGGGGGGGTTAAAAAAATCTCTTTTGAACAAGTCGATCCGAGGAGAATTTGACTCCTTGCGAATTTGAGCTTTCCGCTTTTCATAATTCATGTTGCTGCTAATATTCATGGTTGAGAGAAAAGAAAAGCGGGCCCGATTGAAAGCCTTGCTTCACGCCAGCGTCAGACAGATTGCTGGAGACTGATTTATCCGTTATATAAGATGATTAATAGTGTCGAGAGGTTTTAACGCGGTCTTAATATGACTAACGTATGTTAGTATGTCTTTTTCTGTGTGTTTTGGGTTTTTTTTTTAGCAAACTTCGCTGTTAGAGAGTGCTGTACGTAGAATTGCGTGGTATACTCGCTAAGTAATCATATATATTGCACAGCAGTATAAATAATAATAATATGATGATGATAATCAACATCATAATTGTATCATAATGTCATATAGCGGGGTTTTGGCTTGTCGAACGCCTGAAGCTGCAAACCCGAACCGTTTCCAATACGACTGATGAAGCCCCGCCCCCCTCTCGGAAACGAGCCCGTCGGATTCGCCAGAGCGTGCCGCCATGTCGTGCCTGGTATTTCGCAAGGGGCGGGAGGCGGAGAAGAAGAAACTACGGAAGCCCATTGTGTCAAACCGAGGTGAAAACGATTTTTGCGTTTTCAACATCGACGCCAAAGTAATCGATTAATCGCCCCGCTCTAGGGTACTTAATAGGTCCTTATGGTACAATTATGGTCCCAAAACAAGGTACTGATTAGAAGTAGAGGATATAATAGTCTTTATTTGTCAGTGAAATCCTTTCTTCGCATATCCCAGCGTTTTTTGGGCATGTGTGTGTGGGGGCTTGGCTGTCAGAGGGCTCTACTTTATTTCTATACACACTGGCGATATCCAGTC
>JACRUU010000028.1:5039376-5051876 GCA_030449085.1 Kryptopterus vitreolus | reverse complement strand
TGTTACCTGCTGGCCTTTTTAAATGTCGGGCCCTTTGTAATTCACTTGCTTTGGTAAAATCTGTCCATTTTAACCTCCCGGATTGAAACGTGATCCCATCGCGGCGTCCCGTTTCTGTCGAGGAAACTAGCGACGAGTCGTTTTTTTTCTCCCGAACGATTGGTTCATTTCAAACGAGTCCGTAATGTGACTCGTCTGGAAGAACGAATCTTTTTTTTCACGATCGTTACGATGATGATAATGGGAGTCACATGACCCGGACCAGAATACGTCGGAGAGGAAGTCATTCTTTTTATCATCCTTTTTCTGCGCTGTCCTATTTTGTTCTCGGGCCGTCAAAGTTAACGCGTTATTAACTAGCGTGTGAGCGTACGAATCAAACAATCGCTTACGAATAAAACGTTCGGCCTCATCAATACCCCTCTTTATAATGCCAGCGCGACAGGCTCGTTAGTTAGCCTCCTGATGAACCCTCCCCCCCCCTCTCTTTCTCCCCGTGTATGTCAGTACATCACGCTGGCTGATTGATCTTCCTGTCAAACCCCTGTAACGGATGCCATCTGCAAGGTGATTAAAAGCATCGAGGCTTAATTGTTTCCACGAGGGCTTTAAACGCCGTGCTGAAGTTCTTGATTCACTTGAGTCGGAGAGGTAATAATAAAGAATAATGGATTTTTGATTTCTTTAAAAAAAAAAGGGAAGCAGATGTTTGTTCAGGTTCGAGCGTAAAGTGGACGCCGTTATGGGAACGATTAATCCAGTGAAATGTAGATTTTCGCGTCGACCCGTATATAGGACCCTACGTGGGCAAAATTATTGGGACACGAGGCAGAATAGCGGAAGAGCGCAGGTCGTTGAAGCGCAGTGCCTCCCACTAAAGGGCTTGTGTAATGACCACGAGCTCCTTGTGAGGGAGTTGGAAGAGAAATTCTCTTGGCAGATTGCTTTATGTAAACGCAGCTCCACGTTGTGAACAAGCACAGATAATGTCTAAAAAATGGAAGGAAACTTTTTTTTTTTTTTTCTCTTCCAACGCAGGCCGTGTTGAACTCCGGTACAAGTCGGATGCATGGATGGAAATTTTGTGACTTTCTGATAAGCCGATGTGTGACATTGATGGTGCGTTTTTAAGGCTAGCTAATATTGTAATAGGAACACGGTGGTTTAGTGGTTAGCACGTTCGCCTCACACCTCCAGGATCCCGGTTCGATTCCCGTCTCGGCCGTGTGTGTGTGGAGTTTGCATGTTCTCCCCATGCCTCAGGGGGTTCTTCTCTGGGTTCTCCGGTTTCCTCCTGGTCCAAAAACATGCACGGTAGGTTGATTGGCAGCTTGGATAATTGTCCCTAGTGTATGAATGTGTGTGTGTGAATGTGTGTGTGTGTGTGTGTGATGGGTTGGCATTCCATCCAGGGTGTATCCTGACTTAATGCTCATAGACACCTGAGATGGACACAGACTCCCCGTGACCCGAGGGAAGATCGGATAAAGCGGTAGAAGATGAATGAATGAATATTGTAATAATGTTCCAGTATGCAGTAGTCACTGGTTACTGGGAAAATTGGTGGCCTGCGATGCATCTCTTGTGAACACACGTATTCTCTGATTGGCCTGTGATTGATTGCTGGGAATAATTTTGGCCAGTTATTGGTTACAGCGAGCAATGGTAATCAGTTATTGCTTGTTGGGAATGGTAATGGTAATCGGTCATTGGTTACAGTGAAACATGGTGGTCAGTGATTGGTTACTGTGAACAGTGGTAATCAGTGATTGGTTATTGGGAACAATGGTGGTCAGTGATTGTTACAGTGAACAATGGTGATCTCTGATTGGTTACAGTGAACAATGGTGGCCACTGATTGGCTACAGTGAACAATGGGTATTAGTTATTGGTTAAAGGGAACAATGGTGATCAGTGATTGGTTATTGGGAATAATGGTGGTCAGTGATTGTTACAGTGAACAATAGTGAGCACTGATCTGTTACTGTGAACAATGGTGGTCAGTGATTTGTTTATTCAGAACAGTGGTGGTCAGTGATTGGTTGTTGGGAACAATGGAGCTCTCTGGTTGTTGTGAACAATGGTGTTCAATGATTGATGACACTAGACAATGGTGGTCAGTGATTGGTTACAGTAAAAAATGGTGATCTCTGATTGGTTACTGTGAACAATGGTGGTCAGTGATTGGTGACTGAGAGCAATGGTGGTCGGTGATTGCTGATAATATACAGTACTTGGTTGTAGAGATCTTTGGTGATCAGTGGTTGGTAGTTTATAATATGTATAATTATAATATGTCAGTAATAGTTTGCTGAGAACAGTGAAAAACCCAACTGTGCGTCAAATCGCTTTCTTAATTTTGCTGCTTTGACACGGCTTGTGCCTGCGAGTGATTTGTAAGACATCATCTGTATAATAAATATCAATATTAAATATCATATTATTGTGCACCGGGTGCCTTCAGTACCACAGGTACCATTGTACGTCTTATCGTATGTTACATTTCTTTATAATAACAGCTTATTTACTGTTGACCTGCAGTTCCTGGTGCTTTCGAAAGCTATTCGGGGCCTTTGACTGACATTTCCCTCTAATTATCTGTGGGCTTGTGGAGAAATGATCGCGTCAGCTGGTTATTTCTGGAGAGAATGGTCCTTATTTCCTCACTGTTAAATGCCAGATATATATATATATATATATATATATATATATATATATATATATATATATATATATATATATGGGGCACGGTGGGTTTAGTGGTTAGCACGTTCGCCTCACACCTCCAGGGTCCGGGTTCGATTCCCGTCTCGGCCATGTGTGTGTGGAGTTTGCATGTTCTCCCCGTGTCCTCAGGGGGTTTTTCTCCGGGTTCTCCGGTTTCCTCCTTTCCTCCCCGTCCAAAAACATGCACGGTAGGTTGATTGGCACCCCTTGGAAAATTGTCCCTAGTGTATGAATGTGTGTGTGTGTGTGTGTGTGCCTGCGATGGGTTGGCATTCCATCCAGGGTGTATCCTGCCTCAATGCCCATAGACGCCTGAGATAGGCACAGACTACCCCGTGACCCGAGGGAAGATCGGATAAAAAGATATATATCTTTGGGAGATATAAGAATCATAGGGTTGGCATTCTTATATATATATATATATATATATATATATATATATATATATATATATATATATATACATATATATATATTATATATTTTTTTTTTTTTTTTTTGTACCGAATTATAAATAAAAGTGCAAACCGGCCTCTGGGCCTCCAAGCGTCCACCGCCAGCACGTTACAGGCACTTGTAACGCGTGAACATTCGCTGTATGAGAATGTATGTGGGGGTGTGTGTGGGTGCAAGAATGAGATCTTGTGTGAATAAACCGTGTAGCCTTTGTGCGCTTTAGCAGGCTAATTACAGTGTCTGGATTTTACTATATGCTGCATAACAATAAAAAAGTCTTTGAGAGCGTTTAAAGCGCATATTAACCGCGCCGATACGCCGTATAGAGCTCGCTTTTAAACCCACCGCAACGCAGTCCCGTTAAATTGACGTGCGCTTCGCAAACTAGACGGACGATACCCAAGTTCTTGAGAGTTTAGAACCAGGAAACTTGGTTACAACGTTTATTCGGAAATGTTTCTTTCCCAATTTAAAGGAATATATCAGATGTTTGGGACACAAAGTACGCCAGTGACTTAAGTACCTAAAGGTTCTACCAGAAGGAGAATATATGCATTTATACCGACGATATCGAAACTATGAAAGAGAAGCTTTTTTCTATATTAAATTATATACTATATACTATATTCCTATATAAGGGCCGTAGTAAAAGTGAAAATAAGACCTCTTATAATCATAAAATCTTAAAATAGTTTCCATATTACTTCCAAATACGAATAAAAAAATGTCAGGAACAAAGTTACATTATTCCAAGAAAGGCAAATGCATAGCATGCTGTTGTCTATGATTTAAGTCGAAATTTATTTATTTATTTATTATTTTTAGCTTTAATCTGATTTTCGCCCTTCACTGTTATCTCTCCACATTCGTCCATTTTTCATTCATTTTTTCATTCTCCGTGTTTAGTGTAATAGTAATAACTGTCTGTACATATACATAGATATATATATATATATATATATATATATATATATATATATATATATATATATATATTATAATAAATACGTAACTGTGTGTGTATATACACACTTAAGTACATCTGAAGGTAAGCAGATTTGTACTTTCATTTAAGGGAAAGTTTAAAGGGAGCACTTTTACTTTCTCCGGAGTACGTTGTTTACCTAGTTGTTTTATCTCTGCTTTTCCTCAAATGCATTGTTTGTATAACACCACTGATTATCTGCCCTTTATTCCCATATTAAGACAAAATAATATGGAATACGCTGGAACTTTTACTCGCCCTCTGCGCTAGCTAAATGGATTTATTATTATTATTATTATTATTATTATTATTATTATTATTATTATTATTATTATTACACCATTTCTTCAGTGTAAATATCCACCGTTGGGTAATCGGTGACGGTTTCTGCCAAACCGTCTCCTATCGTGACCGTTCTAAAGAGTCGTGTCTTTCAAGGTGCGCTGCGTTTCATAATATCTAGTCCATCGTTGGTGCTTTCACAGTTCACCTCCGGATGTAACCCGCAATCATAAACCTGCTATCCTTTACTTCCGACAAGGACAACAAGGAAGCTTTTAGTAAACACAAACGGGGGGGGGGGGTTTGAGAAGGCCTGGGGCGCACTTAGTATTTGAATCCATTCACGGTGGAGGTTTGTAACAGGTCATTGAAGATCTTCCACTTCCACTTTGGGAGGGGAGTGTTTGTACCTCCGTTCACCCGTCCACCCACCCACAAATCCATACACACTTCCATCTGTCCGCCCATCCACCCATCCATACACCCGTCCATCCACCCAACCATCCACCCACCCATCCATACACTTGTCCATCCTTCCATCCACCCACCCATTCATCTACCTATCCATATACCCATCCATACACCCATGCATCCACCCATCCATACGTCCATCCATCCAGCCCATCCATCCACCCATCCATCCATCCACCCATCCACCCGCCCATCCATCCACCCATCCATCCACCCAACCATCCACCCATCCATCCATACACTTGTCCATCCTTCCATCCACCCACCCATCCATATACTTGTCCATCCTTCCATCCACCCACCCATTCATCCACCTATCCATATACCATATACCATACCCATCCATACACCCATGCATCCACCCATCCATACGTATCGTCCATCCATCCATCCATCGTCCATCCACCCATCCATCCATCATCCATCCATCCATCCATCCATCCACCATCCACCCACCAATCCATCCACCATCAACCCCCATCCATCCACCCATCCATCCACCCAACCATCCACCCATCCATCCATCCATCCATCCATCCATCAAGCAGTCGTAATTGTTTTATTAGCAAACCACACTGCATTACTTCGTACAGATCATATATAAAGTGTTGGGGCGTAACTAGTTACGTGTAACGGCGTTACGTGATTTAATTACAAAATAAAAGTCATTTGTTACAGTTAAAAAGAAACTCTTAATGGGGGTCATTACGTTGCATTATCCCAGGTTGACAAAAACCACAATATTGCAGCAGCTTTGTGAGATCAGTGGGAGAGGGGGTGGCGGGGGGGGGGGGGGGGGTGCTCAGGGATTGCATTACGGAGTAAACAGCTCCTCTCATTGTGCTATTTGTTTGCTGCAGTTAAGTAAATGGGTACAAATAAGCGTTTTTTTTTTTTTAAGTCTCCAAGGCAAGGGCACGAAATCGCTTTCTCACCGGTAACGATTCCGAGACGAAGCGGCTCATGTGTTCAATACGGCACGTTTTTCTCCGATTGTGCTAAAGCCGGGAAAAGGGAGGCGCTGGACACAAGGATAAACGACAATAAAAGTAAATAAAAGTGTTTTCTTGTGTCGATCTATATTTTTTTGCCTTTTATTTATTTGTTTATTTTAATGTACGAGTCAGTGTGGTGATGTCATTGACCAAACATGATTGGATATAATATAAGAATATCATATAATGTAATACTATAAACCCAATTGTTGGTATAGCGTAATTCCACTGTATATTGGACTATATAGGCCAGGAAGTGTTCAAGAGCGCTAATTTTATTCCGCTCACACCTGTTTTATAAAATTGCTTGGACCAGCGAGGTTGGTTTCGCTCGCGCTGGGCTTTGATAAATAACGCCTCAGCCAGAGCCTGTGATTATACTAAAGGCTTGGCATGTTGTCGATTTTTGTTCAGCCCTCTGATTAGGCATGCCATTTCCAAGCCCTGAGGGCAAACTACTGCGGAATACCAGAAGTGTATTAGCGCCGCGCCGTTGTTTTTTTTATTTTTTTTATTCGACTGTTGTGCGTGGAAAAAAAAGCATCGAGGTGGAAAAATGTTCGGACTTTCTTGGCCGTGGCGGACCGCCGACATCGAACGGAGACCCGAGCTCTAGGCAAAAATAAATAAATAAATAAATAAATAAATATAGGCCGCCTCTCTGCTGAGGTCTCGTCCACAATTAACCTCGCGCGACGCACGGGAGCACAAAACAAACAGAGGCTCAGCCGGCGTACGGGCGAGTGAGCTCGGGTTGATGGAGTGCACCACTCGCTGTTTCATTACAAATGAACGTTGGACCCGAGCCAAACTCCGAGCCATCCATCGAACAAACAGGCGGGACTCGGTTAAAAACGCAGAGGCAACTTTATCCTGTACGAGGGCCTTCTTTCTACTGTGTTCATGCTCGTTTCTGGAAATTAATACGGTGGCGTCCAATATGGTGTGTATATATGTGTGTGTATGTATGTATATATGTGTGTATGTATATATAATGCTTTCAATGTACCAGAAATGAATACTTTCCGTCTTTCTAATACTCCAACACTGTAACAAATGTCATAATTATAATACATTTCAATCAAAATCTCTCCTTTTAATGAAATAACTGATTATTTAATATTAATTTCACTCTGGAAATCATTATTTTAATATGAATTTCTTATTCATTTCAATGTTTACTTTGTTTACACTGTTTACTGGGACGTGGCTCCTTTAAGAATTGTGTTCCGGTTGCTTTTCCCCCATATAAACTGGTGATATGGTGTTTAGGTTATACGGAAGCGCGTCACGTTCAGAAAAATGCTCTTTGTTGCGTAATAGGGATTTTTGGGAATGTGATGCGCTTGCGTAAGGTTCCATACGGTAACATACGCTAATATAGTGAGGAGATCGTACCTGTTGTGAATGCGCAGCTATATTCGGGTTTCGTTCATTCGCCGACACAATGCAGATCGAAGGCTACAACTATAGGCTACGTTCACATGTTATTGGTAGTATTATCACTTTAACTGATTGTCCTTTTTTTTTGTACTTGGGCTCAATAAATTTGAAAAATGTGTGTCATAGAATCGTGATGTCAGGTGCAGTAGTGTGAAAATGTCCACCCAAGGCTAAATAGACTTACAAGCAGATGCCTGAGGAGAGCACTTCCATGTTAGCAGCCATGCTAACTTTTATCTAGCGTCGATTCCACATCATTCTTTTGCCGCTTAAAGCCGCCGAGTTATAACCTAGTGTACATAACCTGTGTGTGTGTGTGTGTGTGTGTGTGTGTGTGTGTGTGTGTGTGTGTGTGTGTGTGTGTGTGTGTGTGTGTGTGTGTGTGTGTGTGTGTGTGTGCAGGCAGTGAATAATGCAGCAGGGATTTGCCTCTGAGTAGTTGCAGAACTCGGTGCGTACACTGTGTTACAAAAGTGTTCATCTTCCAGCGCAGTGCTGCTTACTGTGGGCGACTGCTGCTCAAAGTCCCAAAGGCACAGAACATGCTATACTGTGTGTGTGTGTGTGTGTGTGTGTGTGTGTGTGTGTGTGCTCGGCGGCATACTGCCAGCAGTGAAGCTGTGGAGAGGTATACAAGTATACACACACACACACACACACAACACACACAAATGTTGTCGTAAAACCCTTCTTTTTGGTAGGACTTTGGTTTACATTTTACCGCATTTGGGAGACGCCATTATCCAGCGCGATTTGATTGTTAAGGGCCTTGCTCAAGGGCCCACTAGTGGCAGCTTGGTGGTGGTGGGATTTCAAGCTGCTCTGAGATACCGCCGAGCTCCCGCCTCCCCGCGGTCTAACCAGAGGGGCTCGTTAACGGAATGAACAACATTTCTTGTGAACTATGCGCTTATTTCCTTTGGTTTCTCCCTTTAGCCTGCAAAATTCATGGTTTCCTTCTGGCTAAAATTGATTCACAGGTTTTTTAATTTTTTTCTGCTAGTATCTGATAAAATCGCTCGGGGTTAGAGCTGGGCTATAAGTCCTATAAACTGTATCTGATTTATTTATTTATTTTTATTGCGGGTACGGTGGGGGGGGGATTTTCCCCCACACACACACACACACACTATATATATATATATATATATATATGTGTGTGTGTGTGTGTGTGTGTGTGTGTGTGTGTGTGTGTGTGTGTGTGTGTGTGTGGTGTGTGTGTGTGTGTGTGTGTATATACATATATACATATACACCCAAGTTTGCTAAAGGACAGAAAACACATCGTGAGTAACCCCTAAAATCCATCTGGGTGTTTTTTTGTTTTTTTTTGTTTTTGTTTTTTTGAGACAGAATCTTCTCGCTCATCACTCACAGCAAGGAAGATCCCCTCGAGGTGCACTAACAAACTCTGGCTGACAAACTGACGTGTTCTTCTTCTCCTTCTTTTTCCAAGCCATTTGCAGAACAGCAGCTGTGTTATATTTTTACAGACCCCCCCGTCCCCCCGTCCCCCATTTGCTAATTTAGTTTTCGGGCTTTGCCAACTAGTCGAACATATTTTCAAATACAAAATGGATTTGCATGTCATAATACGACTCGGTATACCACATAGTACCACTAGGAATAACACTTTCTCCCTAAAAAAATAAATAAAATATATATCTATATATATATATATATATATATATATATATATATATATATATATATATAAAGAGAGAGAGACAGAGGGAAAAAAAAAGCAAAAAAAAAAAAAAAAAGACGCGCTGTCCGTCCTCCTTTATGAGATGAGGTGTTCACAGCGACACCTCCGTAATCACACCCCTCCATCACACACCGTCATCAAAACACCAACCGAGGGAGCGTTGTTCTGATAAGGCGTGTTTTGGAGAGCTGTAAGAGCAAACTGGAATGCTTTCAGCTTTGTCCATTATCTATCTATCTATTTATTTATTTATTTATTTATTCCAAGTTAAGGTGCTATTCATCTCTGACGCACGGTTTCGGTTGCAGCCAGGAAAGCCGCGAGACGAACGCGTCCAATCTCAAGCGCGTTTGGAACGTGGACTCGGAATAATAATACATTGTCGAGCGTGTTAACACCACCGGCGCTGGAAATACTACCGCGGTGAAAATGAGCTTTTAGAGTTTCGGAGGATCCGAATGGGGAAGAATTCCGATGTTTCCTATCGTATCCTATCCTAACACCCGCCGGAACTGTCGATCCATTATTATTGTTTTTATAATTATCCATTATTTATTTTTTCCTTTTTTTACACAGCACAGTTGCACATCCGCTACAGTAGGTGGCAGCAGCGCTTTCAGTCTCGGAGCATGCGCAGGGAGTAGCATGGCACGTAAACTCTTGACTTGACTTAAAACGTAACGCGCACGTCAACCCTCCATCCCCGGTCATCAATGCTGCAGTTGAATCGAAATGGAGTGTTTAAGGGCCTTGCTCAAGGGCCCACTAGTGGCAGCTTGGCAGTGGTGGGGTTTGAACCTGCACTAAGATGCCACTGAGCGACCGCCTCCTTGTTACGTGATCCAAGTGTTTTTCCGAGGGTTTGACACTTTTTTTTCGCCTTGGAACGTTAACTTAAAGTGCCACCTAGTGGACAAAAAGTAATCACAAAGCAATCAGTTACTTTTCTAAGGGAAAAATCTGACGAATTTTTTTTAATAAGGTCATTTATAATAAGGGATCATTGTGGTACTTTTGCCTAGTGATATGTAGTCTTGGTCTGCTGAGATTTACACACAAAAAAAATCATATAGTAATACACTGGTAATTAATGATAAAGGTCAGAGGCGGTCTCTATTTGTCCAACGACTTTGTTTGGGTTCTTGTCTGAAACGGATCGGCGGCCGAGTCGCGGCACGTCCCTGCAGGGAAACTAATCAAACCCGACTTCAGCGGCAGGGGGCTGGACGGGTGAGCGAGTAAATTGCCAGATTAATCACACCACCACTGGAAAGAGATTCTACACTAATGACTCCCACCCCCCCCCCCCCCGCCCCTCCCATTCCCTCCGGCCGAGACGGTACCGACGGCGCAACGCAAAGAAAGGCCACGTATAATTCACCATGTTTCTCACCGGGTCCACTTTTTCAAACCCAGTCCCCGTGGAGAAGATTTCTAACCTGTAAAATGTTAAATACTGTGAATAAAGCACATTCGCCGGCGTAGCGTTCTGAGGTGCGAATTCACACTGGGAAATGTGACAAGACGATGATCCGATTCGCTTGTTTGTTCATGTTGAGCAGGTTATGGATTTTCCTAACGTTTATAATACATAATAATAATAATGATAATAATAATAATAATATAATGCAGGGACACGGCGGTTTAGTGGTTAGCACGTTCGCCTCACACCGCCAGGGTCCGGGTTCGTCTCCCGTCTCGGCCGTGTGTGTGGAGTTTGCATGTTCTCCTCCGTGCCTCAGGGTTTTTTTTTTCCCAGGTTCTCCAGGTTTTATCCCCCCCGGTTCCATAAAAACGTGCACGGTAGGTTGATTGGCACCTTGGAAAATTGTGTCCCTAGTGTATTAATGTGTGTGTGTGTGTGTGTACTGAGATGGGTTGGCATTCCATCCAGGGTGTATCCTGCCTTAATGCCCATAGACGCCTGAGATAGACACAGACTCCCCGTGACCCGAGGGAAGATCGGATAAAGCGGTAGAAGATAAAGATAAATGAATGAATGATATAATGCATTATAACCTGTATGATCCGTTTTAGCATGAAGTGGATCCGGAGTGCGCATGGTAAAAAGTGAAAAATGAGGTCAAAATATTTCTATGGCAATGATAAATAAGTAGGAAAATAGGAATGTGTGTGACTTAAGCAACGTATGATGGAAAAAAGTATATTGTATGTATTTTGGGAAAAGTGTATCCCTCTATTGTGCCGTCCTCTCCAAGTCCAGTAGTGCACTTGTTTGTTGTTTACTAGCAGCTTTTCTCCTTTCTCACGCTCCTTTCTCAGGCACCCAGGCTGCACTTCTCCGCTTCCCACTTTCCTGCTGAGGATCCACTTCGCACTACCTTTTGATTTAGTCGTATCTGCTGAGAGTGTGGAAACGCAGACACAACAAGTCGCGTCTAAACGACTGGAGCCGCTCTCGACTAGACTTCTTTTCTCCCGCCTAATGATCAGCGGCCTGAACTTCCATTTCTCACTTATAATATGAGGAGAGTAGAACCGTTATAGAACCGCACGTTCGCCTCACACCGCCAGGGTCCGGGTTCGATTCCAGTCTCGGCCATGTGTGTGTGGAGTTTGTGCATGTTCTCCCCGTGCCTCAGCGGGGTTTTTCTCCGGGTTCTCCGGTTTCCTCCCCCGGTCCAAAAACATACACGGTAGGTTGATTGGCACCTTGGAAAATTGTCCCTAGTGTATGAATGTGTGTGTGTGTGTGTGTGTGTGTGTTGTGTGTCCTGTGATGGGTTGGCATTCCATCCAGGGTGTATCCTGCCTTAACGCCCATAGATGCCTGAGATAGACACAGACTCCCCGTGACCCGAGGGAAGATCGGATAAAGCGGTAGAAGATGAATGTCTGGGATTCAAAATCTGCATTTGCATAATGGATTGATGTATATAATCCAGTCAATGTGGCCCCTGAGCGAAAATGTTTGCCCCCCCCGGCTACCTACTGCCGTCTAAGCAGAACGAATTGGCTCGGGTTCCGTCGGTGTCTCTCGTTCTTGCCGTAACCGTGACACCGGAGCAGGCAGAAAGCCAGACAGGTTGAAAAGAATTCCGGTCAACAAGGACACATGACTTTCCGATACACACGGAATGCTAAACACCGAGCACGAAACACAATAAGCGCATTGGACCCTCGCGCCGGTCTTATTCATCGATCGACACATATTCTGACGTATTGGAAAAAGAAAGAGTAGGTGCTGAGACAGCTTTTAGTTCACTCCGTAAGTCTTAAGCATGGGGTGTAACGGAGAACAGCTCGCTAATGTATGCAAATTTTGGTCGTCTCTAAAAGCAGGAACATTTTAGAGACATTTGAACTAACCATGCTAGAATTCATCGCTCATTTTGTTATTTGATTTATCGTTAAACCTCTGGACCTGGAAGATCACAGGTTCAAACCCCACGACCACCAAGCTGCCACTTGT
>JACRUU010000028.1:5029376-5031876 GCA_030449085.1 Kryptopterus vitreolus | reverse complement strand
GTGTGTGTATATATATATATATATATATATATATATATACACACACACATATACATATACATATATGTATACATACACACACACATTATCCGTCTTCTTCCCGGATAATTCCAGCACTGGCGCATTACGTCTTGTACGTCGCCCTGGATAAGGGCGTCTGCTAAATACCGCAAATGTAAATGCATTAAACGGAACCAGTATCACCAGTGTATATGGAAAGCAACCAAAACCGGAACATAATTCTTAAAGGGGCCGCGTAGCGTATTGAACAATTAAAACGAACGACCGTATGTATTAAAACGAATGTATATATATATATACATTGGTTAATTGTCTCCAGGACATGATGGCCTTTATCTCTCTCTTTTCTTCCGATGTTCTGTCTCTCCTGATGACCAGGCTGGACCGCGGGGATCGACTCCCTCTCTGACTGGCACGATGCTCTGTTACATTTCTGGCGTCGCCGGTTAATTATGGCGGCTCGCAAATCCTCTGTATCCCTCATCCACACACTCCTGCTGTGCGTTCCCACGGAATATGGCTCGCTGTTCAAACAGAGCTCTCCAGCAGAGTGACAGAGCCTGGACCCTTCTGCAGCTTTTTACTGTTTGTTTTTTTTTTTTTTCTCCTTTTCCTGGCTGTATCGCTTCTGCATCGGCTACTGTCAGGCGGTCGCTTTGATGTTAGACACTGCTGTGTGTGTGTGTGTGTGTGTGTGTGTTGGTCTTCACGCGTTCACAGCTCACCTACCAGCAAGCCCTGGTGGCGTTCCAGAGCAGCATATCGCGTTAGAATTTGGTAGAAAAACATGATTTATAATTAGACTTTTTTTTTTTTTATTTAGAATTCCACCACACGCTCGTGATGATCAGTTCCAGTTGGTATCTTTTTTTTTTCCCCCCATAGAGTGGAAACGATGGTGCTGCTTCCCTTTCCCCTTCATGTCTGCGGTTATGCATTTGAATGTTGGGTTAACACCGAGGGTCATGGTCATTCTATTAATAATATTATATACTTCTCCCCGTGCCTCCGGATGGTTTTTCTCCGGGTTCTCCGGTTTCCTCCCCCGGTCCAAAAACATGCACGGTAGGTTGATTGGCACCTTGGAAAATTGTCCCCAGTGTGTAAATGTGAGTGTGTGTGTGTGTGTGTGTGAGTGTGTGTGTCCTGTGATGGGTCGGCATTCCATCCAGGGTGTATCCTGCCTTAATGCCCATAGACGCCTGAGATAGACACAGACTCCCCGTGACCCGAGGGAAGATCGGATAAAGCGGTAGAAGCGGTATTTTTTTTAGAAGATGAATGAGTGAATGAATGATAATTAAAAGCAATTAATGATTTATTTTAAATATAGATGCCGTCCAATCCTGTCACTGGCTTTCGTGCGTGACCGCCTCGCTCATACACAGTGTGTTGTGTGTGTGTGTGTGTGTGTGTGTGTGGTGTGTGTTGTGTCTTGAAAATATGCCGTATGGTGGCAGGTGCAAAAAGATATATTTCCTCCCAATAATTTCCCACATGGAGATTGGGTCGCAATCCCAGAATCAGCCATGTTCCATGGTCCCTGGAGCGCGGGTGGTCAAGGGCCTTGCTCAAGGGCCCCAAGAGTGACGATACCGAGGCTTTGGATCTCGACCTTTGTAGTGACCTTGCAAATGTTAGAATTGTTGGTATTATTGCAATCGTTACACATAATTACATCATTAATAATATAATAATATAATATATATATATATATATATATATATAGATATATAGAGAGAGAGAGAGAGGAGAGATAGATAGATAGATAGATAGATAGATAGATCATACATTACACATTTCAATTTTGCCTACAGATCATTCACTCACTCACTCGCGCACACACACACACACACACACACACATACACACATACACACACCATGCCCCTGAGCAGGATTTAATGATGATTGGGTCGGTTAAAGGACTTTCAGATGTTGTGATAGGGGGATTATACGAGAGTGGAGTCCGTGGACGAATCCTTGGGTGCACAGATAGAGACGTTCGTTCATGGTATTATATGAGGGAGAGATAAAAAAAAACAACAACAAACAAACAAACAAACAAACACAAAGTAGTTTAGAGGAAAAGAAGGATTCTCTAAATCACACCAAAGATCACACAATGTAGTGGTTTTTCCTTACCTCAATTCCTTGCACAGTTTGTGTGTATGCTATATATATATGTGTGTGTGTGTGTGTGTGTAATTGTGTACATTTTTATAAAGCTGTGTTTGACCAGAAGTGTGTACAGTATAGTGTTGGCTTGTGCGGTGACTTTTTTAAAATTTTTATCGGTAATCGTTATCAAACACACACACACACCACACAAACCCACACACACACACACAAACACAAACTACACACACACACACACAGACAGTGTATGTCACGCGCACACACTTGATGGAAACACACCGAGACCCAGCGGAGCAGTTTGTTTGTTTTGCTTTGATCCACGAAAGTAAAAAGGAAGTGTA
>JACRUU010000028.1:5004376-5026876 GCA_030449085.1 Kryptopterus vitreolus | reverse complement strand
CGATTTATGGATATATGGGGAAATCGTTTCAGCATACAAGCTTTTTTAACGAATATTAAAACATGCTCTATTCATATATATATATATATATATAAAAAAATGGGGGCACGGTGGCTTAGTGGTTAACACGTTCGCCTCACACCTCCAGGGTCCAGGTTCGAGTTCCGTGCCTCAGGGTTTTTTCTCCTCCGGGTTCTCCGGTTTCCTCCCCGGTCCAAAAAAACATGCACGGTAGGTTGATTGGCACCTTGGAAAATTGTCCCTAGTGTATGAATGTGTGTGTGTGTGGGTGTGTATCCTGTGATGGTTTGGCATTCCATCCAGCGTGTATCCTGCCTTAATATATATATATATATGTGTGTGTGTGTGTGTGTGTGTGTGTGTGTGTGTGTGTGTGTGTGTGTGTGTGTGTGTGTGTGTGTGTGTTGTGTATTGGGGTACGAGTGCTCATTCATCCACCATAGTGTTAGTCTTGTTAGACGGTGATGTCAGGAGGCCTGGTGTGTGTGAGTTCAGAGCTCTATGGCAGGTCATTGCAGATCTTCCACTCAACCCCATGTAAAGCATCAATTTTTTTATATGAAGATGTAATGATAATGATGATAATGATATAGTAAAAGTTCACAATTTCCCACTAAATGCTGATAATACAGCGCCGTACGACTGTAACACGGTAAAGTTTGTACAGTGTATGCGATATTGTACAACTGAGCGGTTAAACTGACCGTGTGACTGAGCGGCACATCGTCTATCCTTCCTATCACTCATAACCCGAAATTTTGCGCGTAAGCCCGATTTACAATTATTTATTTATTTATTTATTTATTCATTAAAAACCCGCAGCTCGTAAACTGAATTACTCGTACACTGATACAATCGTAAACTCAGGGTTAAGATGTGTTATATGATTGAGTGCCTCCAAGTTTGGCGAAGATTATTTCTCTCATCAGATGATTTTTTTATTTATTTACCGCATCACTCATCAGTTTAAAGCTATGCAAATCCTTGTGGGTTTTTTTTTTTCCACCCAATGATTGGAAGACATATATTAGTTTAAACCGTTGGCCAGCTAGCGGAATTAATATAATTGTAATCCGATAGCCGGGTCAACATATCCGTCTCGCAAATGAGCATGAACAGAGTACACTGAATTGTATACTCGTTTATCACAAGTGACCTTTTTTCTAGACCCAGACGGGTGTGAATGCTATTGTGATTCCTTCAAAATAGAAGTCTGTGAAAAGCTTAAGTGCTTTTGTAAACAACTGAATTTCTATTTACCTGTAAAACAAGACTACAGGAAATGCATGGAACAATACAGGGAGTAATACATGCACTCGATGGACTTTGGATGTAGTTGCATGGAACGGTGTGAACTTCGGCCCTACCGAAACACCTTCGGGGTGAATGGCAACGGCATCCCTAGGCCTCTATATCTGTGAGCATGAATCTCCGCAAGCGCACTCTATAATGTCGTGGTACATCTTTCCTGAAAGATTGTTATAATGGTTGTTGTAACGAAAAATGGGAAGTAAATGTGGAACGGGATGGCGAGAAAACAGTGTTGTTCGTATAGTGGTGTATAGGGAATAATACGTATGCATATCAATCGTATGCGGTGATATGAGGGCAGAACAAGAATATAGGAATACTGTATATAAAAAAAGAATACTGAAGATGATACAAATATGGGAAATAAAATGTATAATTAAAATGCATATAATAATTATAATACAGGAAATAATTTGATTACCTGAAATACAGTTTCTGCAGCTTTAAGCCTTGATCACAGATGTGTTCCAAAGCTAATGATTTCCCCAGTGTCTAATATTATATAATGCGTAACAGTGAAACTAATTGGACAAGGTATGTAGTTATGGCAGTGAGGAATGGGAATCCGGATGGTCTCCCAGTAGCTTTAAAGGCTTACTGGGCTAATTTCCCATTTTCGAAATAAATAAATAAATAAATGCATAAATGTGCGAAAGCTTAAATCGGAATGGCACCGAGCAAATGTGTGTGTGTGTGTTTGTGGTGTCGCCGTGTCAGCGAGGTTTTGAGGTTTCTGACTCCTCTGTGATTATTATAGAATTCTGTCAGACAGACAGGCTGGCGGAGACAGGTAGCTTTGCATGTCGGGTGACAGAACTGCTCCTCGCAGTGTAACCCGCTGCGATCGCGAGAGAGGGAGGAGTGTACGCTTTTAGCCGGAGTGTGCGCTGCGAGATGAAGCGCTGGCTGTCAGGAGCGTTTGCCACAGCCCAACGATTTTGACTGAAGTTGGATTTGTATGAGACGCTTTACTCGGCAAACACGGGCGGTCGTGAATCTAATGATTTCAGTAGGGAATGAATGTAATTGCAATAATTGCCGCTTCGTTTGAACTGAGAGAAGCAATTGCAGTCCGCGACTTGATAATATACGGTTTCGTATTCATGATTTATGTGTTTTTTTTTTTTTTGTTTTTTTTACAGAACATTGATTATATAGTCAAACATAACTTTTAAAAGATAAAAAGGGAAAAGGGGCACGCTGGCTTCGTGGTTAGCACGTTCACCTCAAACCGTCAGGGTCCGGGTTCGATTCCAAAAGGCGTCTATGGGCATTAAGGCAGGATACACCCTGGATGGAATGTCAACCCATTGCGCACACACACACAATCACACACACACATTCATACACTAGGGACAATTTTCCAAGGGGCCAATCAACCTACTGTGCATGATTTTAGACCGGGAGGAAACCGGAGAACCCGGAGAAAAACCCCCTGAGACACGGGGAGAACATGTACAAACTCCACACACACATGGCCGAGACGGGAATCGAACCCGGACCCTGGCGGTGTGAGGCGAACATGCTAACCACTAAGCCATAAATGTATGTAATTTACATGGGCTAAACACGGCCTATTAAAGCGGTCTCGCCTCAACCCTTACTGAGCAGCTACTGGTTGATTTGGAGCTCTGCACCTGTTTGTATCGGAACTTGAAGCGATGCGCGAAACCTATATATAAAAGTTTGTGTTGGCCAAACTCTTCAGCAGAAAAGCACAACACCTCAGGCACTGACCACATCGTGATGTCAGCCGAGAATAGGAATCCGCACCGGCCCCCGGACCGGGGCTCGTCCGGTGTCTGTTTGGTGACACTACAGACAAAGAGACAGGTGCTCGAATCGCCCACAGCGACACCCCCCCCCCACCCCCTTATCTCACTGCAGGTGAGCTACAGCATTATTAAGGGGATTTTAATAAAGCAATGCACGCTCGGTTGTGTCCATGGTGTGCAAGCTTCGTCGTCGGGCGAGGGAAAATAAACAGGGCCGTCCACAGTCGTTGTCTACACGGGCAATAAAAAAAAAAAAAAAACAATAATTAAGAAACAAGCGTGTCGGAGACGGCTTTAGAGGGGGGCCGAGGGTGGATGCAAATCGTGGTGCGTGTTTCTGCCATTACGATCATTACTGAAATTGATATACACGGCTGGAGACAGGTTCATTAACACGCCACGGGCGTAAGCGTTCCTCCAGCAGTGTTTTGCTCGCAGGGTTTGTTTAGTTCCCTTTGCGCCTGTAAGAGTTTCAGCACTATGCGTTCGCGCCTCAGGCTGGTTGTGCGTCGTGTTAGTCATATAGGCTAATTCATCGTTGCTGTCGAGATCTGATTGGGAGGTCCGCACGCTTTAAGGCTGGCCAGGAAACTCATATGACATGTAAGCATGCGCAAGCCCCGGGAATGAACATGCGTAAAAGGATGCCGTGTCAAGTTGACGTAACAGTAAGGTGTTTTTCGGGTTTTTGTCGGATGATGATTTGGGTGTGAAATACAAATCGATGACCCGAACTTTTGCATAAATGGCCTTACGCAGGACGTTCATAAGTGGTTCATAGGTGTCCTCGTAGGCATCGTATAGCTGCCATAGTGACGTCAGAACTAATTCCAAACCCAATTATATCCAGTGGTGTTTGAAACTGAGTTTGACCCATCGATAGGTGTAATGCATACGGTGTGTTTATGACAGTGTTTGAAGTCTAGAGCACTTCTACAACCGGTCATTAGCCTAAGGAGGAGGGTGCGTTCGGGGTTTCAAGTCTGAGTCATGCCGCTATTGCGATTTTGAGTGATCGCCGGTGAGTCTTCAGTGCCTGTGCTCGGCTTTGCTCTCAGGAGAGATGACAGTCAATCAGTATAGTCGCCGCTGAGGGAACAACTCATGTCTCTTACATCATTATTCACTGTCAGTGAATCAGACAAGCTGCCGCCTACTATCCTGCGACTAGACTTCTGTCTTAAATATCTCCAGGAGCAGGAGAAAGGATACGCTTACTCACCCGGAGATCATGGTAGGCAAATATTAACACTCGGTAAAAGAATTAAAACCCACCGTTTGACAGTGACAGGACGTTTTTTTTTTGCGTTTTTCTTTGGTTTGCGATTAGCGTCAATGTCCGGGATATCCTAAACCGTTCGTATGTTCAAAAGTAATGTACCATTGGTGCTTATTCTTTTGGTTTCGGAGATTGGAAAAGAGATGCGCCGACCTTATAATCATAATAGCTTCCAAACAAGGTCGTATATTCTGTGGACAACAGCATCCCTTTGCCGTATGGCTTGGATGGGATATCATGGAATGATATGGATCATAAAGGGTTATGGGCCTTGCTCAAGGACCAAAGAGGGACAGCTTACAGGGGCTCGAATTCCCCGGCCTTCCGATCAGTAGCCCAGCGATCACTAACCTTTTTTTGCACCAGTTCAAACCAATATTTTCATGCAGCGGCCTTTAAGCTGTGGCGGATAAATACAAGAAAATAAAATGACTGGTATAAAAACTGGTATTTTAATGCGGAGTGTTGGGTGTCCAAGTGGCAGAGCAGTTCCGAAAGCTTCATTGCGTCGTAATATAATATTACTGTCGTAATATAATATTACAGAGCGGGGTTTTGGTGCGTGGGAACGTCCTGTCGCATTAAATCCATGTTTCAAGTAGGGACTTCTGGTATTGTCTGTTAAAATGTCTTTGTCTTTGAAGTTGTAGGACAATGTTTCTCCAGAACCTCGGCGCTACACAAAACAACTTACAACACAACTGTTTCTCCAGGTTCTCCGGTTTCCTCCCCCGGTCCAAAAACATGCACGGTAGGTTGATTGGCACATTGGAAAATTGTCCCTAGTGTATGAATGTGTGTGTGTGTGTGTCCTGTGATGGTTTGGCATTCCATCCAGGGTGTATCATTCTTTGAACCATTAACCTAAAATGCAAATAAATAAATTAATGCATACTTTTCATTTCCTCATAAATAAATATCCTAAATAAGTTGTTACTAGAGAGCACGGTGGTTTAGTGGTTAGCACGTTCTCCTCACACCGCCAGGGTCCGGGTTCGATTCCCGTCTTGGCCATGTGTGTGTGGAGTTTGCATGTTCTCCCCGTGCCTCAGGGGTTTTTTCTCCGGGTTCTCCGGTTTCCTTCCCCCGGTCCAAAAACATGCACTGTAGGTTGATTGGTACCTTGGAAAATTGTCCCTAGTGTATGAATGTGTGTGTGTGTGTGTGTGTGTGTGGTGTGATGGGTTGGCATTCCATCCAGGGTGTATCCTGCCGTAATCCCCATAGACGCCTGAGATAGACAGAGACTCCCCGTGACCCGAGGGAAGATCGGATATAGCGGAAGAAGATGAATGAATGAATGAATGAAACTTGTTACTAAAATTACTTTCCTAAAAATCATTTCCTTTCATATTTTATGGCTATATAAAACTTTTGGAAAGATTAACCAGGGTGTCTTCCGATCAAAAAAACATTCTCCATTTATCTCATGATCATATTTCAGATGACTGGAACAGAAGAACTAAAAGACAGTGGAGTTTTATAGCTTTGCCTCCTTCTTCCCTGACTTTTACGTGACACTTTATCGCCTGGTGAAATATAACATTTTTTCTTTTTCTGTACGCGTGTATATTTTATACTCTGGCGGGCCGCATATTATTGATTTTATGACACAGGCTGCTGGAAATTTGAACATGGCCACACTTTGGCTCCGCCTGATCTAAAGGATGCCACAGTCACCCCCGTGTAAATACACACAAATCGTTTATATTACATTTTTTTTTGTCCTATGATTCTGTAAAGCTGCTCTGAAAAAAAACGTCCGTTGAGAAAAAAACTTGAACCCCAAATCAGTATCTGACTTTTCTACTTGAACGATTGTGCATCTTCCCAGACGTGCGGAGGTTATTATAATAGCAAAGTCAGGATTAAACATTGAAAGGGACGCTGAAAAAATACAAATCTTACGCTCAGATTTCCACATTGTAAGTGAGACCTAAATAAGAGCACAATGGCTGTGGTGTCAGCAAGATAAACCTTTTTATATAAAAGGATTATATGCATAAAGGATTCAAACGTAGAGCATCACTCTGTTTAAATATAGATACAGTAAACCGGTATCCAAACATAGTGTTCGAATACTGCTGAAAAAGAAAAAAAACCCCACAAAATTTCATTATTAAAGATTATATGACATGAGGGGGGGGGCACTCCCAGGAGAGATTTTTCTTTTAGTGGTAGATAAAAGTGAATATGAAGCATTCGATGATTCGGCCGTGAATATGTACGTCATGACATGTAAAATACTGCTTGCAGAAGAAGCACGCTGGCAAAGAAGCAGCATCTAGGAAAAAAAAACAGTCTATAAACAACACCTGGTCCTATTGAAACCCTGAGGCTCTGCCAAAGGCGAGAATTGTCCCGTTCAACTGTTCCTTTTCATCCTGCCTTCCGATGATAAAAATCCCAGAAAAGCTTGTTTGTGTTCATGGAGGAGTCACAAGTTTATGCCAATAAAATGTTAAAAAGCCAGATCTGGTCCGAGCAATCGCAATTTGTAGAGTATATCATGTTGGAGTTCAGGGCGGGGGTGGGGGGGTGACTAGTTTGGGAGTAACTAGTTAACGGCGTTATGCGATTTAATTACAAAATAAAAGTAATTTGTTTTTACTGAAAAAAAAAAAAACTGGCTTATTCAAATTACAGTTACTTATGGAAATGTTAAAGATTAAAAATCCCATAGCGCCCACACCCAACAAAAGTTTCACCTCCACCAATATTCGTCCCAAATGACAACGACCACCCCCCGCCCCCTCCCCCAATCCCCCCCCCCCCCCCCGCCCCCTCCCCGACCCCAACACTTTGATTCCGATGCAGCTCAGTTTCGAAAAATTTAACCTATTTTTTTGTCGGGGGTTTGACTTTTTTCCCCTTCAAATGTTCATTTTATGAAGCGCCCCCTAGTGGACAAATGAAAGTAAAATGTACTTTTATAAAGTCATTGAAAAGTTATATCAGGGTCATTTCGAATATAGTACAGGGAGGGAGGGGGTAGTTTAGTGGTTTAAGGCGCTGGGCTGCTGATGGGAAGGTCGGGGGTTCGAGCCCCAGGTATCACCAAGCCCTTGGGTCCTTGAACAAGGGCCTTAACCCTCTGTGTTCCAGGGGGTCCCGTGTCATGACTGACCCTGCGCTCCGACCCCAGCTTCTAAAGCAAGCTGGGATATACGAAGAAAGAATTTGACTGTGCTGTAAATGTGAATATGATATACAGTATGTTTAAAAAGCACACATGAATTTTATACGGCCTACATCATTTTTCTTTTTTCCATATCTAATTACGTATCCCGTAGTCCGAATAAGCAAGCTGTTGTTTTGACCCTTGAAGCAGTTCCTGTTGCACATCAGACAGTGTGAAGGACACAGCGGGAGTTTATTTTCATCAGGGTCAATCAACCAAAACTTGAATACGTCGTTCAACGCTTGAATTAGCAAGACAGAAGGAAAGCGGACGAGCCCGGATGCAGCCCCTTAAGGTCTGAAATGTTACGAGTCTGGCAGAATAAATTAAAATCCTCCCATTCACTACGCCATGATGAAGCATATAAATGTTCTTTGTTTGTTTGTTTTTTTTTTGTTGATTGTCGGAAATGAGCCAGCACTGAGCGAAAGCTGTGAAATGAGAAATTTGTTCACACCGTTATTGGGCCGTAATTGTCTGTTTTAAAAGGTCAGTTAACAAATGCATTCGCCAGAACCTCTCGCCCTCCCCGAACGACGAAACCCGCAGGCGTCCGCGGAGTAAAGGTCAGGCGCATTGTTATTTCGGTTTCCTCAAACGTACGCGCGGCTTATTAACACGCGCTTTAACCGTGCCGTGAAATGATCCAGGACTTCCTAAAAACAGGAGATTCGTACAGAATCAACACACTCATCGCTCCTATGGAAAGGAAACATCCTGCGGTCATGCGTACGGATGTGTCATAGGATGCCACTTTACCTAATGCTTGTGGACTTTGCCTTTTATTATTTGCTACTCTAAAAAGTAGAGACGCAACGAAATAAGAAAATTCTGGGCCGAAACTGAAAAATGTTGTATTTAGTGACGTGTGCAAAAGCATCACTGTTATAATCTCTCTCTGGCTTCGGTCACATTTTCAGCACGTAACTCGTCCCGCAGTTTTTGTCCGATCGCCATGAATCATACCTCGTATCGTGCGGCCCGATGGTGTGAGGTGTGATATTACTTTAATAAGGAATCGCTCTGCGGAATTCCGAACCCGGGGCCAAAAAGCGGGAATTTTTTCCCCCATAGAAAATGAATGGGGTGGAAATTTCGTGCTTCACAGTTCGGGCTGTGAGCATCCGACATGCACATATGGCAAATCCACTCGTAGGGGCTCCGGAGATGATCACGATCATATACCTCCAGAATCCCACACCCGTTCAGAATTTTTCGGGAAATCCGCAACATTCCGGCCCCATAGAGAATGAATGGGGAAATTTGACGCTCCGCCGTTCGGCCCCGTGTTCACCCGACATGCACATTTGACACATCCACTCGTAGGTGGGATGGAGTAGGTCACGAACATATGACTGGCGCATGGCAGCACATGGCCACAAATGTAAAAAATCTGTGAAACTGTGAAGCTCGGACACAGGGTCATGTGACATGTCTACAAACTTTTACCACAAAGTTAAAGAAACACAATTAAACACTTGCACTAGGATGCCTAGTGCTTTGTTCCCAACGCATTTTTGCTTTGCAAGATTTGCTTTCCATGGCTTGGAATGGCTTATCCACATGTCGAATGTCCTGTTGTAGAGTTTCACCTTTCATTGACTGTTTTGTTTGCTGGTTAGCTAGTAAAAAAAAAAAAACGCGTGTCCCCGCAACTGCTAGTTGCTTCACCCTCTGCTTTTCTTCAACAAAACATTCGGTCCAGCAGCAAGATAAGATACACATGCTGTAAGACGCTCGCAAGACAAAAGCTTTTTGCTAGAAAGACTTGGTGAAAGATTCGTGCAACTCCTAGCGAGCTAGCGCCTAGCTTGTTTGTATGCTGTGATATTCTCCAAAAGCTGCGACAACATATGTAGGGTTCGTCCAACACTGTTTTTTTTTCTAACGTCAAACATATGTCCTTTTTTCCCTTCCTCTCTTAAAGCTGATGCAAGTGCAAAAACATGGAATAAACAGGACTGTGCTATGCCTCACGAATAATGTAAACAAACCCTACGACCGGATCAAGGAAACGAAAGACAAAGATCGACTTTAAGATCGACAAAGAAGTGCTTATTAATTCTTATTAATCAGGTGCCCAGACAAATATGTGACAGGTTATGACGAGGTATAGCGGCTAATGGAGGTTGTATTCGAATGACCTAGCCAGCTAATAAGCTAGCACTAGCGCTTGAAAGAGTTAGCACATAGTCACATTTTGCCACGCTTTAAGAAACGGGTCTATTGCAAGGAACAACTAACGAATGAGCGCACATCCTAGCTATCGAGCTTGGGAATTGTGTTTAGCTAGCGCTCGTGTGGCATTTGTGTCATTTCAAACACATTGTATCGTTAGCGAGAAATAGCTATGATCATCGCGCCCTATTTTTTGACTGTATCTTGTTTTTTTGTTGTTGTTGTTGTTTTTTTTTAAATATGTTGTCTCTAGATTTCTGGCCCAATCATTTCAGGGTCCCACAAATAAAAAGGAAGCAAAATGGCTTACATGCAAATTTACGTTAGCTTTTTACGCTTGCGTAAAATAAATAAATTACTTAATTAAATAACCCTTGGATTAACATGGCTGTGATTTTGTGTTGATGGCTTTGCGTTCTATAGATAATCATATTGTGTGTGCTGGGGTGTGTGTGTGTGTGTGTGTGTGTGTGTGTGTGTGTGTGTGTGTGTGTGTGCGGATCGGTCTTGAAAATGTGCGCCTTTGTGTTAAGCCTAATCTTTCCTCGACGTGTCACATTTGCAGCCTAAAAATGGCAAAAGCGCCAAAGCAGGCTTGCTATTTTATTTTAAGATTTCCTTCCCATCAGGCACGCAGAAGATTTCTCAGCAAGACTCCGGCGCGCTAATTGCTTTTCCTAATTTCCTATTGTCTTTTCCCCCCCCTCACACCTCGCAGCGCTTCTCGCCCCTTCCCGGTTTTGCACTTTCTCGGCGCGATCTCGGTAGCAGGTAAACAAAAAACAAAATAAACGAACGTTACGGTGAACTAAACCTATTCGTTATAAAGTTTGGAGGGGGGGGACGCGGCGCATGGCGTATTAGTGGTTCATAGAACGGGTTTGTTCAAGGGACATTCCAGTTTCTTTTTTCACTCTTGTCATCCATATTTCAAGTATATTATTTTATATATTATATGTTTTAGAACATTTTTGCATTGAAAGATCATTTCCTTGAATCCTGAACTGCTCAAGTTGAATCTGATTGGTCGGAAGGTGTGGATTAGACAAAGCTTTGTTCTCTCCTTCTAATAGGTTTCTATACTAACCAAACATTCATAGAAATATTACCGTGGCATTCAAGGAATTTACTTATTTATTTACATTTATTTCACATTCACATGTATGTGAGAACAGTGGGGGTAAAAATGGCCTTGTGTGGACCGCTGTGCAAAACAGACAGGGCTAATAAGGGAATGTGCCAAAACTGTATTCTTTTAGATGAAAGAATAGAGCTTTTAGCAATTTTATTCTCCTGCTGCTATTGAGGAAATAATGGCACTCAAATATATAAAAATAAATCAATCAAATGTAATAATGTTACTCCTTTTTTTCCCTCACCACGTTCGATAAGGTCAGAATTTTATGCATAACAGCGTGTGCCTTTTATTATTATTAATATACACATTTCTCTCAAATTCTCTTGATAAAATCATTTGATTATTTCATATTTCTTTTACTCTGGAAATGTTTCTTTTAATATGGATTTCTTGTTCGTGTCAATGTTACTTTGTTTAGTGGTTGTTTTAATAAAAATATGGGACGTGGCTCCTTTAAGAATTCTGTTCCGCTTGCTTTTTCCATATAAACTGGTGATACGTTTAGGTGATACAGAAGCGCGTCGCATTCTCAAAAAGAAAAATGCGCTTTGTTGCGTAATACGGATTTGGGAATGCGATGCGCTTGCGTAAGGTTCCATACGGTAATATACGCTAATATAGTGAGGAGATCGTACCTGTTGTGAATGCGCAGCTAGGGGGCGTCTTCGGGGGAAATTTAGGAAGCGCGAGTGGATGCGCTGAACGTTTCTTTATTCGATTTGTTCTTTTGTTGTTCGGGTTTCGTCATTCGGCAACACAACGCAGAGTGAAGGAGCAGATCACTCACATAGCAATGCACAGTGCATTAATCACACGTTAATAACATTAGTGCCGTTAAATTGAATTTGCCTAATGTGTTATAAACTGTATATATATAATTTTTTCCACCAGTTTCTGTTCTGATTTTACAAACACCTAAATTGAGCCCAATTTGAGAAAAATTGCTGTCGCTGAGGGACTAATATTTCCTTTCGGCGCACCATGCAGCAATCTCCGACCTTCACATCAGACCAGGTTACACTGTGTGCCTTTTAATATTCCAAAATTGTAGAACTGCAGTGTTGAAAAGCTGCCCTTCTAAGCTTTAAAACCCGCTGTTAAATCTACTGAAAACCGCTCCGATTTCCCAATTCTGCTGTCTATTTTTTCCCCTTTTTATATCACATCTGGAATGACTGCACAACAAAGAACAAATAAAGAAAGAAACTTCGGTGCGTCGACTCAGTGCTTCATTCAGGGCTTACACTTTTTTTTTTTTTTTTTTTTTTTTTTTTTAGATAGTTTCTAAATGTGTTACTTTTCATTTGACATTGGATTATATATGCAGTGGGATCACAGTGTGTGACAGAATCATTAGCGAGGTTTTAAAATGTCAGAAAGGATGCATTAAATTAGTCATATTATTTATTACTCATCTATAATAGGAAAAAACACTAAAGTGAAGTAGTAGACAGATACTGCATTCATCTTTTGGGATAATTTACAGTTTCCAGAATTATCCACACAGGCAATGGCATGCTATAAAAAAAAAAATGTCATTATATATATATATATATATATATATATATATATATATATATATATATATATATATATATTTTACATTTTCCACAAAATTCCCAAAATTGTCCCACCTATACATTTTTGCACATGAGGCGTATCAGTCAATCTGTCTAGTGTCCTGTCGTTCTCTCCTTGGCCGTCACCATCCCCTCCATCTGAATAGAGAGCAAGACAGAGGGGTAAAGCATCACCTTCATCCATCATACAGACCCACACCTCGCCCACCTGCTAAAAATAAACCCCTATTAGCAGCTGTCTGCCGGTGGAGGGTGCAGGCGATGTTAAGAGAGAGGAAGAGTGTGTGTGTGTGTGTGTAACAGACGTGCGATCATGATGGGATAAAGGAGAAAAGAGAGGGAGAAAACCTGTTGTCCATCGCTCAGTTGGTTGCCATAAATGATCATTTTTGCACACGTGCCTTTTAAAAAATGTCTATTTTTAATTTTATTTTGTATGTATATATATATATATATATATATATATATATATATATATATATATTATATAATATATATATATCATATGTGTGTGTGTTTTTTTCCTCTCCCTCCGTTCTCTGTATTTAGCGCATTAAGAAACGTCAGGTGATGTTCAAAATGTACAATTACAGTTTTCATAACTCATGGCTTTCCTTCATTTGCATGAAATCCAATCAAATCGTCTTTATTTGTGTTGTATAGAGTTTCTATGAATGTTGCCTGCAATCAGACTACAGGTTTTTTTTCCCACCCTTTGGGTTTTTTTTTCTACCTTGCTCTTGATAAATGGACAAAATCTCCATGGTAACACTAACTATTCCTTTTACACTTGTACCACATAATAGTGTTTTTTTTTGTACACAGATATTACTTAATGCCAGACATAAGGTACAATATACAGTACAAATGCTCATAAGCGGTCCAATTACGTACCACGCCTAGCATTTCAGTCCGGTTACTCACACGGCTCTAGACAAGGTTCTATTTTGAATCTGGTTTCTCACGAGGCTGCAGACGAGGTTCTATTTTGAGTCCGGTTTCTCATAAGGCTCCAGGCCAGGTTCTATTTTGAGTCTGGTTTCTCACAAGGCTCTAGGTGAGGTTCTATTTTGAGTCTGGTTTCTCATGAGACCCCAGACGAGGTTCTATTTTGAGTCTGGTTTCTCATGAGACCCCAGACGAGGTCCTATTTTGAGTCTGGTTTCTCATGAGACCCCAGACGAGGTTCTATTTTGAGTCTGGTTTCTCACAAGACCCCAGACGAGGTTTTCTTTTGAGTCTGGTTTCTCACGAGGCTCCAGACGAGGTTCTATTTTGAGTCTGGTTTCTCACAAGACCCCAGACGAGGTTTTCTTTTGAGTCTGGTTTCTCATGAGACCCCAGATGAGGTTCTATTTTGAGTCTGGTTTCTCACAAGGCTCTAGGTGAGGTTCTATTTTGAGTCTGGTTTCTCACAAGATCCCAGACGAGGTTTTCTTTTGAGTCTGGTTTCTCATGAGACTCCAGACGAGGTTCTATTTTGAGTCTGATTTCCCACGAGGCTCTAGACGAAGTTCTATTTTGAGTCTGGTTTCTCATGAGACCCGAGACGAGGTTCTATTTTGAGTCTGGTTTCTCACGAGGCTCTAGACGAGGTTCTATTTTGAGTCTGATTATAGTTGTTGTTTTCATTTGAGTCTGATTTCCCACGAGGCTCTAGACGAGGTTCTATTTTGAGTCTGGTTATAGTTGTTGTTTTTGTTGTTTTCATTTGAGTCTGGTTCCGCTTAAAATTCTGTGCGTTTCCATTTTGAGTTTGATTTCTTAAGGCTTCATCCTCATGCCGTTTCGGATACATCTGCGTTAATCATTATGGATGAATTGAGACTGATGCAAAATTGATGTGCTGGCTCGTTTTATTTTCGGAAAAGCTACTGAATGACAGAATTGTTTAAGTCTTGCACAAATAATATTGAAGAGAAAATGTATGTAATATATATAAATAAAACATTAAACTCTTACGCTTTATGTCTGTTCATGCAATATATATATATATATGTATATATGTATATATATATATATATATATATATATATATATATATATATATATATATACATATATATATGATATACTATAATACTTGTGTAAAAAGCTGTACATAAGATGCTACAATTGATTGATTGTACACTTTATAAATGAAATTTGTCTACTGTAACTTCTCTTTGTCTGCGCTAATGTTTCTCGCGGCCACGGACGAGTGATAGCAATTAGTGATGGGTTCGCATGGCGTATTTGTACTCGCTCATCTTAATGAGCATCTGTCTCAGCTCCTTTAGTTTGGGTCTCTGTTGGTTTCTCCACTAACGCCGTAGCATCATTGGCCATCTCTCTCTCTCTTTCTCTCTCTCTTTCACTCCTGCACCCTCTGGCATATAATTGGCTGTCAGTCCACTGAGAGCCGTCGCGAGGTGCGAAATGCCACGAGCTACTACTTATGCCGGATCAACATGTCATGTTGTAGTTTAGGAGGCTGAAAATAGCAGGCACTGTGACGCCTTTCAATAAACCTCGGAGTGCATTACATAGTTGTTTACTGGCTCCGTGTTGCGTCACTTTTTGTTATTATTATTATTATTATTATTATTTTCACATTCATCTCTTAAGCTTTGTTCATGCACACTTTGCTTCCTTATCCTGACATCATGTCTAGTTTCTCCTGCTGGTCTGGTTTAAAAATACCCCTCTATTACCATGCGGGTAATATTTTATCCTGACCAGCTCCTGGGAGCAATATCTGGTTCTGCCAGGCTTCATCCACAAACCAACATTGGAGAAAAAAACTAATCACGGCTGAAGTTAGACAGGGGGGAATGTTCGCATAATTCTAGTGAGTCCAGTTAACTACCGCTTACTAATATTCATCCGCTGAAGGAGCGAACACCATCTGTGCTCCACTTTTTACAGGTCGATTCCTAAGTAGGTTTAATTACCCAGCTAGAAACAGGAAAAAGGAACAGACTCCGCATCGCTGTGGTCTTTATTCGTTATTCGTACACTGATTCTATGTGTTTAGACACTAAGCAGACAGTCCAGCCAGTATCTGTGTAAACAGCAGTGTTTTTGGATCCATTCCAGCAGCAACGTGCTTTAAAAGACAAGCTGTCATGCTGCTATAATATGGAGAGAACGTTTGTGGGCGGCGCGCTCATCGATCTCTCTTTCAAAAGCCGTATAATAGACACAGACACTCACTTTCTCCATAACAAGGGAAATCTGGGTTTATACGCCGCATCAAATGCACTGTAAAGATTTCAGAAAAAGAAGTCTGTAAGTAGCATTATTTGTCAGAAGTGAATTTTCGTGTGATCTCAAGGTTCCTGATTACTGATCGGAGGCTTGGGGTTTCAATCTTGTGAAGATTTGTGTTCATTGAGACGCAAAGGGGTTTAGGAAGGTTTAGGTCCTGGTGTAGGGGGGCCATTCCAAGGGCGTCCGGTAGGGTTGAGGTCAGAGAACGCAAGATAATCCATTCCAAACAAAGGTACACCATATCTTCATTGGGTCTCCGACTAGCGCATCCAAAGACAATCCAATTTTTTTTTAGGAAGGACCACATATATGCTGGAAAATTAATGTCTGGTGCTTTTGTAATCAATACAGACCTTACTAGAATAGAATAGAACCCAGCATATCTTTGCATATCCCCGCTTGTTTGGAAGCTGGGGTCAGGCATGATACTGCACCCCTTTGAGCACAGAGGGTTAAGGACCCTTGCTCAAGGACACAAGGGTGGCAGCTACCCGATACCGGAGTTCGAATCCCAGACATTCCGATCAGTAGCCCATTGTCTTAGCCATTGTGGTACCCCACTACCCCACTGAGGTACCCCCTTCCCCTCTGAGGTACCCCTCCTACACTGGGGGGACCCCCTTTCCCACTGAGGTACCGCCTTCCCCACTTAGGCACCCCCTTCCCCCTACTGAGGTACCCCCTTCCTCACTGAGGTACCCCCTCCCCCACTGAGGTACCCCTTAACCTCTGAGGTACCCCTCCTACACTGAGATACCCCCTTTCCCACTCAGGTACCCCCTTTCCCACTGAGGTACCCCCTTCCACACTGAAGTACCCCCTTCCCCACTTAGGTACCCACCTTCCCTACTGAGGTACCTCCTTCCCCTCTGAGGTACCCCTCCTACACTGAGGTACCCCCTCCCCCTACTGAGGTACCCCCTTCACCTCTAAGGTACCCCTCCTACACTGAGGGACCCCCCCCTTTCCCACTGAGGTACCCCTTCACCACATAGGTACCCCCTTCCCCCACTGAACTACCCCAAAACCCTTTCAGCTCTGTAAATATTACTGCATGTTGAACTTGACTTTTTTTGACCTTCACACTCCAAAGCGCATCTGTAGGCGTTGTTGATAGTGAACACTGAGTCTCGGTACATTGTCCTATCCCATGACATGACAGCAGAATCCAGCAGGGAGAACGTGTTCAAAAGCACTAAAAGGCTTAGTGACTGCCTAAGAGAGACGTCTGCCACTTCCGATTAGTCAGCGAGCCATGAAGCTCGAGATTCCTTCAGAATGGTGATGTTGAATTGCCCACACGAGGTGACCTCTGTGGGTTCGTGCACGGAATCCACTGTGGGGGACGATTCCGAGATTGAACAGCGCGTGGTTTAAAAGACAGCACTTGATTACACTGTCAGAGTTTATATGTCTACACACCAAAACCTCATTTTGTCTGTTAGTCACAACTTCTCCTTTCCCCGGCGAGGGTTTTATTCTAGACATTTTTGGCCAACTGCTTGCCATCTTCACTTCAGCGCTTCGCTAATGGAGCGTTAGATTCAAGTGGGAATTCTGCTCGACACACTCAACCTACTTGTGTAATTAAGAGTTTAACTTAATTTAAGCAACGTGCAATTATCACAAGGCGTCTCGCATACTCTGTCTGAAGTGTAGCTGTAAGAAGGAGGAAGCAAAACTACGTGATACAGGAAGTCAAGATGTCTGACTTCTGATTGGAAGGCCATGAATTTAAATCCCAGCACAGTGACTCTGTTTGACCGATCTTTAACCCAAGACCCTTAAGAGGGGGTTGGATCGGAAGGTCGAGGGTTCGTGCCCCCGTATCGCCAATCTGCCACCCTTGGGTCCTTGAGCAAGTCCTTTAACCCTATGGGCTCCATTGGGCGCGTTATCATGAGCAAACCCTGCGCTCTTACACCAGCTTCCAAACCAGCCAGGGTATGCGAGGAACGAATTTTTCACTGGGTTTGTTTACAGAGGTGGAAGTTTTTCCTCAAAGAGCAGAAAGACAGCTTCTTCAAAGACCAGCGCATCCTTTGTCTGTACTCGGAGTACCTCTTGGTGGTTCATCCTGACGTCATGCGTTGTTCAGGACTCACCAAAGCTATCGTTTCCAGTAAAGCCGGAGGGAAAGATCTAGTTTTATGCATTGAAACCAGATTTATTATTATTATTATTATTATTATTATTATTATTATTATCCCTCTTCCCACATCAGTTTGGTCTCATAAAGTAATGGGCATGGTTTCAACAGACTTCCCATACCATCAGTGCTTATGAAGTCGTGATGTTATCCTGTTTACGTGAAATAAGCCTGCTCGGAAATCGGTTTGCGCTTACAGAACCGCTGGAGTTAGAGCTGTTGCTATGGCAACGACTCAAGGATGAGCTTCGAAGCACCAAGTAATCGCAGATAAATGGCAAATGGTCGATAATAAAATGGCGCTATTGAGCGAACCACGTGCGAAAAAAACTGGTTTCCGTTGTTTTTAGGTTTCTTGCGTTAAGATCCACCTTCTCTTCCATTACATGATACTTAGCATTCACAATTTCCTGTATGCATACTGACAATTTTTTTTTTGTCGTTTTCTTTGTTGTGGAAGAAATCTGGAAGATTTCACTTGGCTGTATTCATTCATTCATCTTCTATCGCTTTATCCGATCTTCCCTCGGGTCACGGGGAGTCTGTGCCTATCTCAGGCGTCTATGGGCATTAAGGCAGGATACACCCTGGATAAAATGCCAACCCATCGCAGGACACTATACAGTAGGGACAATTTTCCAAGGTGCCAATCAACCTACCGTGCATGTTTTTGGACCGGGAGGAAACCGGAGAACCCGGAAGAAAAAACCCCTGAGGCACGGGGAGAACATGCAAACTCCACACACATATGGCCGAGACGGGAATCGAACCCGGACCCTGGCGGTGTGCGGCGAACGTGCTAACACACTTGGCTGTATACTTTTGCCTATTGATTATTGCTTTTCATTAGTCTACACCACCGGTTATTGAAAATGTTACCGTCTTTTTTGTTTGCGTGTTTATTTTTAACGAAAGGCAGGTTGCCCTAGCTTAACTAGCCAGGCGAATCTCGGTCCCGAGTCATTTTTCTATTTCCTCTAGAGCAGCAGCAGCCGTGTTGTTTCGAGACTTTGTGCTTCTCGGCCCAATTTGGGTTCGCTCCAGGCACACACACATGGCGCGATTACCTCGTCATAATCTCTTCCTGTCACATTCCCTGTGTGGCCTTTTCAAAACTCAGCCGGTCCTGCCCTTTTACTTTCTCCCTTTACTTCTGTCCTTGTTTACCAACACAGTCCAACGTCCGACTTCTTCCGTAGGAATTTTCAGAGGAATCCTTTTTATGCACAAGATTTGTAAGGTGATATCGAGCGACTGTATTTGGGATGTTGAAAATGCACATCCAAATCTGGGGGAGGTGGGAGCTCAGTGGTTAAGGCGTTGTCCTCGGGAATGGAGGATCACAGGTTCAAATCCCACCACCAACCACCACCACCATGCTTCCACCAGTGGGCCCTTACGCAACCCTTAATTGCTCTGGATAAGGGCGTCTGACAAATGATGTAAATGCAGTGGCGACATTTATTTAATGCATTTCATACGACAATTTTCATTTTCCTGTGGGAGAGAAAATTGCCCTTGGAGAGTTTTCCCGAGACGCTTTTCTTTACTGTCGGTTCTCTTCGGCGGAACCTTGTGTTCCTTAATGTGGAAATGGTGTAAATTAGCAAGTCAGGGTTGAAAGTGCAAAATAAACACACTAAAAAGAAAATCCTGCATGAATGGTGTACAGGTTCTTATGTGGCTTATACTCCTCCATGGAATAGCATGGAAATAGAAAATCAAAGTTAATTCATTCATTCATTCATCTTCTACCGCTGTATCCGATCTTCCCTCGGGTCACGGGGAGTCTGTGCCTATCTCAGGCGCCTATGGGCACAAAGGCAGGATATATCCTGGATGGAATGCCAACCCATCGCAGGGCACACACACATTTGCACTCACATTCACACACACATTTATACACAAGGGACAATTTTCCAAGGTGCTAATCAACCTACCGTGCATGTTTTTGGACCGGGGAGGAAACCGGAGAACCCGGAGAAAAACCCCCTGAGGGACGGGGAGAACATGCACAAACTCCACACACACATGGCCGAGACGGGAATCGAACCCGGACCCTGGAGGTGTGAGGCAAACATGCTAACCACTAAGCCACCGTGCCCCTCCATCAAAGTAAATATTATTGACAAAAAAGGAATTAATCTGGATAAATCCATTCTTAGAAAGAAATATCATAGTCCGTATTAAATGATATATTTTCCTCCATTGTGATTTCCTTTTGCACATAAAAGATGATTTTTTTTTCGTAATTTGATTTAATTACAGGTGCAAATCTATTTTTAATTATTATTATAATACCTTGTATTGATCACACAATGCAACGAGCAGATCGTGAAGGCTTGCAGAGGCTTCGGGGGAATGCATTATTCATTTGCAGTGTCCTTGGCGATGCATGAAAGTGTCATATGTGCACTGTACAGCCCCGACATAAACGAGACCAGGCTTGTGTGCGCCCCGCTCCAGACTGGCAAGTGTGGTCTGGCTTTATTTTCCTATCCTGCTGCTAATAGTGGCGTCAGTCTATTAGCCGTCGCGGCATGGTACCGGGTGTCCGTGCCAGCGTCCCGACGGCCTCCCTATCCTCTGCGTCTTCACAATACCTGGCGACTGTGAGCTGGCGGGGTCCGGCGCTCTAACCTGGATTCTAGATCTGTCTATTTTTAGGAGGCCTGATACGATCCCCATAGGAGCGTTGGTGTCGGAATGGTAATTCTTATTCACCACACCGCTCCGTGTCTCCCGGAGGTGCGGACGGCACATACCGACGCCACTCCGGGTCCATAGTCCTGAGGCCTAATATTTGTCCTTATCACTTGCCCAGTCAGGAATGTCGTATTCGCCGTGTTTTCGTTCATCCGTCGTTGTTCCTTTTTAGTGTTTATTTATTTATTTGTTGGTTGGTTGGTTGATTGATTTGCTAATACATGGATGGACTAGCAGGTATCTTATCTTATAAATAATAATTCTATTTAATTCAAATAAATGAAATAAATCAATTAAAAAAATATATATATGTATATATAAAAAAATGTATTTTATTTTATTTTTGAAAGTAATTGTAATTTAATTGCATTTTTTTCTCAGTAACTGTAATGAATTACTGTTATTTTTATTTTGTAAATAAATTACTTAATTAATTACATGTAATTACGTGTGTGTATATATATATATATATATATCTATATATATATATATATATATATATATATATATATATATATATATATATATATCTAAATGAGCAATCAGTTGCTTATTTTGTAAATGGATAAAAAGAAGAAAAAAAAAACATATTTTTTTTAAATAATTTTCCCATAACAGGGGGTGGCAGGATTGTTCTGCAAATTGCCTGTGGGTCAGCCAAATGAAGATGAAAAAAGGAATAAAAACCGGAAAGGGGAAAAAGAGAGAGATAGAGAAAGCGAGAGGAAGGTGTGAAGGAAAGGCATGTGGAGAGGGTGGGATGGCGAGAAGGTAAAATGTCACAGAGATCGAGGTTAGAGATCATTAGAGGAGGAGGACGAGATAATTACAAGGCAAAGAGAAGGATAGCATGAAGGGGAGGGGGGGAGGAGGAGGGAAAAAAAAGAAGTGAAATGAAGTCAGTAGGTGGCCTTGTACCCGGTTTTATTGTTAATTGCACTTTTGATACAGTGATACGAAGTCCCTCAGGGGTTTTCCTCCGGCTTTAAAGAATGTGATTGGCCCTGGGTGCACTTCTTTTGTGGCAATGACTCAAAGTTTATGACTTATTCAGTAATTTCCAATTTTATGACTCCGATGAGATGGGAGGAAAGATAGAGAGAGAGAGAGAGAGAGAGAGAGAGAGAGATACCACCACTGTTGTTCCCTGACCTTGTTTGTAGGTTTAATTGGATTAAGTTATAAAGCTGAGGGGCATGGTGACTTAGTGGTTAGTATGTTCGCCTCACACCTCCAGGGTCCGGGTTCGATTCCTGTCTCAGCCATGTGTGTGTGTGGAGTTTGTTTGCATGTTCTCCCCGTGCCTCAGGGGGTTTTTCTCCGGGTTGTCCAGTTTTCTCCCCCGGTCCAAAAACATGCACGGTAGGTTGATTGGCACTTTGGAAAATTGTCTCTAGTGTATGAATGTGTGTGTGTGTGTGTGTGTGTCCTGCGATGGGTCGGCATTCCGTCCAGGGTGTATCCTGCCTTAATGCCCATAGACGCCTGAGATATCTACTCTATCTACTCACGCAGCTTAACGAACGAATAACGAGTTTTAATGCTTATTCTCCTTATATGCAGTGTTTGTTTGTTTTTTTTACATTTTTCCTCGTAAACTACCGTTTTTATCGTTTACATCTTACCAACATACTTACCAAACTCTTGGAACGTAACTCGTTCGTACTTTGAAATACGTTTACAGCATTTCTCAGGTGCCCTTACCCAGAGAAATTAAGGGTGAAGGGCCTTGTTCAAGGGCCCCCTAGTGGCAGTTTGGTGGTGGTGGGATTTCAAGGCCACCGAGCCAAATGTATTACATTCCTCAAGCTTGTGCTTGTCTCGGAAGTGGTAGCTCAGTGGTTAAGGAGTTGGGCTCAGGACCACCACAGGTCCAACACCACCAAGCCGCCACTAGTGGGAGCTAGTGCGAGCAAACCCTCAACTGCTC
>JACRUU010000028.1:4924376-4994376 GCA_030449085.1 Kryptopterus vitreolus | reverse complement strand
CATTGTCTTCTCTCACTGATTCAGAAGTGAAGGCTTTCTGTGGCATTTGTCTTGATTATATCTGGCTCACACTGGCCATCACTGCTGCATTGCAACACTGGCTGGAGCATCTGGTAGGCGGACATGCTCTAATCCACACGGGGAGACGATTGTGGGGAGCCAATTTTCCATAGTGACAGACCTAAACAGGTGAAAAAATCATTTCTACACACAATATCGGGTCCTAATAATAATAAAAGCAACGTTTTTTTTTTAATGTTTTTTTTTGGGGCGATCTTCTTTGCTCCAAATGAATAGATGTGAGATCATTGAAATGTTAGAAGAGAAGAATGGAAAAACTAGCAAAGGCAAAACAGCATGAGTCACATCATGAGTTTGGGTGATTCATGGATATTAGACAGAAAGGAAGAAGGATCTTTGCCCAGCGTGTGCTGTTGGTAATCGGCAAATGGGTTTCTGTGTCACACTCTGGCAGAGAAGATGATCTGCCTTATATTCTTCACCGTGAAAAATCTCCCCTTCATTTCTTATGATACTGTACAGCCCATATTTGAGGTCGGTATACAAACTCCAAACAAATTATGATTTATTTATTTATTTATTTGCTTATTTATTTATTAGGATTTATAAGATGTTTTTTTTCATCTGTAAGCTGCTTAGTGATGTTCTAGACGCAGTCATGCTTGGTAATTTACTGTATACACTGCTTAAGAACATTGGGCCTTGTATATTGTGTGTATATGTATATATATATATATATATATATATATATATATATATATATATATATATATATTCATTCATTCATTCATCATCTTCTACCGCATATTATCCGATCTTTCCTCGGGTCACGGGGAGCCTGTGCCTATCTCAGGCGTCTATGGGCATTAAGGCAGGATACACCCTGGATGGAATGCCAACCCATCGCAGGACACACACACTCACACATTTACACACACATTCACACACTAGGGACAATTTTCCAAGGTGCCAATCAACCTACCGTGCATGTTTTTGGACCGGGGAGGAAAACCGGAGAACCCGGAGAAAAAAAAAAACCCCCTGAGGCACGGGGAGAACATGCAAACTCCACACACACATGGCCGAGACGGGAATCGAACCCGGACCCTGGCGGTGTGAGGCGAACGTGCTAACCACTAAGCCACCGTGCCCCCTATATATATTATGTAGTATCCCCCTCTACCCCCTATATATATATATATGTATGATGTGATTCATTTTAAATATTTGATTCATTTTGTGATTAGATTTTTTTTCATTTTAGTGATTATAATTAGTAAAGCTATTTGTTTCCTGCAGTTTCTAATTATCTTAAAAATAAATAAATAAAATAAAATAATAGAATAGATAAGCACTCATCTGTAAATAATAAATAAAATGGTTTTGTCATTTTGTTAAAGCACTCATTGACGTTTTATGCGCACACACACACACACACACACACACACACACACACACACACACACACACACATATATATATATATCTGTAAATAATCTCAAATGTCAAAATCCAAATGTCATATTCAAGGCTAATAAGGACAAAGAAGCATTTTAAGGTCGTTTACCGCCATACACACACACACACACGTATGCGCTCGAGTACACGGTTTAACGAAACATCATTTTTGTTCCAGGCCCAAGAGTTACAAGAGGGGGAGGGGGTAGCTCAGTGGTCTAAGGCGCTGGGCTGCTGATGGGAAGATCCGGGTTCGAGCCCCGGTATGGCCAAGCTGCCGCCCTTGGGTCCTTGAGCAAGACCCTTAACCCTCTGTGCTCCAGGGGCGCCGTATCATGGTCGACCCTGTGCTCTGACCCCAGATACCAACATCAAGCTGGTATATCCGAAGAAAGAATTTCACTGTGCTGTAATGTACATGTGACCAATAAAGGCTATTCTATTCTATTCAGAACTAAGAAATACTGTAAGCAGAGCTACACACAGCACTACGCAAAATACACACACATGCAAACATTAAGAATATTAGCACAACAAAACTCTGGCCCAATCAAATATGGGATGGCAGATGCGTGGCATATATAACACTAGACACGGCCTATCTATGAGTGCTATGAGTGTGTGCTCTGTGGAAATTTCCTACAGGTATGCCACTGTATTATTGTCTACCTGCTCAGAGCCCCCTAGTGGTTATGCGGGATTTGTGCGACGGAAAATGCGTTCGGTGCTACGGTGTTGATTGCGGCCGTGAATGCCGTCAGTCTATAAACATTTTATGATAAATAGCAAGTTAAAATGGGTTTTGAATGCATGAACTAGTGTGGCACTGAATACGCTATAAGGCTTGGCATGATTATATAATCATTTTGCTTTTATAGGCATTAGTAAATGTCATTTCACATAAGAAATTTTAACGGCGCGCATTTTCGCCGACCCGATTAATGCGGCGAACGTTTCTATTTGAGAGTTGTAGCTACAAATAAAAATTGATTTATTAAAAAGAAAAAAAACATCACCATGACGCGCATTCGTTCATTTTTACTCGCGTATACCAAAACAATATAATCCTGAATCTAAATACTATTTAAAAAAAAAGTCGCCAAAATTCCTCCACGGCGCTGTAACGGACGTTTCGCAAAAAAATCCGGCCCCCTTTGGTCCATTTAATCCGGCCCGACCCAAGATCGGTACCGAGTTGTCCTGCAATTGCCTGACGTTCCACCAGGTGGCGCATTGGGCACGGGGATGCATTTAGTACTAACACTAAAGCCTTTTATGTGTTTATGTTTGTTAGGTACGCAACTGGTGGTGTCCGTGCCCTGTCACATTTTAAAAGTCAATGTAGCCCCTGAGCCAAAAAGTTTACACCCCCCTTACTAAAAGTTACGGCGCCCCTACTGGTTCTAGTGTGAGGGGAACAAATAATAGGAAACCACTGTACAGTATAAAGTGTGGGGATTCTGAGGCGGGTTTCGGTGGATGGGTGGAAAAAGGATCGTTGGATGACCCAGGTGTATATGTATGTATGTATATATATATATATATATATATATATATATATATATATATATATATATATATATATATATATATATATATATATATATATAAAAGCTGGTCTTTGGCCAAGTCCTTGACAGTTAAAGTACTGTGGATGGACGATCACATTAATGTCGACCTTCCAGGAAAAGGTGATCTTTGAACATTAGGAGCCATACGGCAAGTGCAGGCGCGCGAGATACTTTTCTGGCCGTTGCCGTGTTTGCGCTCGAGCGCGCGTTCCCTGGGAATATCTGTTAAACGGGGGAAATTACATACACATTGATTGGCCCTTATTTTAAAACGCAGAGAAAAGTGCACTAAATAACCATTACTGGCCTGTAATTGCTCTCAACCTTCAATTATGGCCGTGCTGTCAGGGAGATCACCTCTGCTCTTTACTCTTCCAAGTTCCATCTCGTGTTCATTTTAGTACGGCTTAAGTGTGTCTGTCTGTCTGTCTGTCTGTCTGTCTGTGTGTGTGTGTGTGTGTGTGTGTGTGTGTGTGTGTGTGTGTGTGTGTGTAGTGTAATATAGACCCTTACTCTTCATCGCCACTGGCATCTCTCCCTCTCTGTCTGCGTCTCTTCTTTATTTATCCCTCATGCTGTGCACAATAACACGAGCTCCGTCGAGTACAAAAACCACTGGAGCGGCCTGGAGACAGGATTTGCTTATTACTTGTTTGCAAAAAATAAACAAATAAATAAACAAAAACAGCATTCCCATCCCACAGTAAATAATTTGTAAAAGAGTTTGAGGCAAAAAAAAAAAGGCAAATAATGGCTGTGCCGCATGGTTACACTAAAGTGTGTGTGTGTGTTTGTAACGAATACATGGCCTTGCTTTTAGGAGCTGGGATGCTGATGGGAAGGTCGAGGGTTCGAGCCCTGGTATCGTTATAAGGCCCTTAACCCTCTGCGCTCCAGGGGGCGCTGTGTCATGGCTGAACCCTGCGCTCTGACGCTAACTTCCAAAAGCTGGTATAATTTCGGATAAAAACGGATGCGACACAGACGTTTAATGCGGGGAAAAAAAACGGCACCAATTCGGGGCGTTTGAGAACGGGCCAAAGTGGCGCCTCGATCCGGAATTGGTGCGAAATTGTTCATTAGCCTGTGACAAATGAGCAGGCCCGAGTCTCTATGGCATTCAAAATAAATAAACAAATAAATAAATAAGTGTCTGCCTTGGTCTGTGAACTCGGGTTAAAACCCTCCACAGGCAGCGGTTTGGAAATGGATGTTTCTCGGATAATAAACTCGGGTTTGAAACGTCCTCGCGAGTGCCTTTTTTGTGGAATCATCAGCTCAAGGTGGCAGTGAAATGATTACTCTCTGGAAGTAAAATGTCTGGGGTGGGGTGGGAAGTGGGGGGTGGGGTGTGGCGACAAAGTTTTCGAATGGTATTGATGCATTTGAGCTGTCACTTCGCTTTATATCGTCCACTTATCTCCCTTGTTTCCCTTTTTTTTATACCATTAGTTTCATCCTTTGTTATCTCTCTGACAGCAGAACGAAAAAATAGTCCACTTCCATTTAGAATGAAGGGCAATTAAATGATGACGAATGGAAACAGACTATGGAGATGACGCGTGATTGTCTAGACCAGGGGTGTGAATCTCATTATCACCGTGGGGGGCCACGTCAGCATCATGATTTCCCTCGAAAGGGTCTGTAAGGACGGTATATAGTGTTGGATAAGCGACGTCGCCTCATAACACAAAACACACGGCGCTTTTTCTCCTCCAAGCACAAAGCCTTCCAATTCCTGGACATTTTGGGATGGAGATTTCTGCCCTCTTTATGAGATGTGCTGCACTCTAGTGACAGGACGCCGTCACTTCATGGTTAGCATGCATTGTGGGACGTGGAGTTCGTCAATGCACGCAGAATAGGATTAGGATAGGCATAAAGTGTGAAAAAAGATGAAATATAAGAAGTGTAATAAGTGTTCACACAATGCAGTGTTTTAATAGAATGAGCGAATGTGCATTTGAACAGTAAAGTGTGCATTAATACCCATGTTATATCCATTAATAACCATAGTGCAAAGATAAGGATGAGGAAGCATCATCATGGGTTAAGGACTTGTGGTGGCATGGTGGGGGTTGGTGGGAGATGCGAGGATTCACTAATCCCCATTATAGCTGCTTTAACGTAAGCGCTAACAGGAACCGTGAACCTCCTTTTAATCGTCACTTTTCATTGGTTGACGTCCACAGTTTTTACATTCAAAGATCTATAACGTACGTCGTCCCCAAATACCGCCGCCCATCCTCCCCCCCCCCCCCCCCCCCCTCCTAATCTAGTTGTCGAATTATAGTATTATTTCACCTGCCGCCATGCTTGTTTACCCGTAAACAACCACAAGCTGTTACCTTGGAAACTACATTAAGCAAATCAATGAAGGTAGTGTCACTGGATAAGGGAGGGCATACATCTCTCTCTCTCCTTTCTGTCCCCCTCCTTTCCTCTCTCTCTCTTTCCTTTCCATCTCTCCCTCCCTCCCTCCCTCCCTTCGTTTTGCTCACTCCCCGCATTGTGAGATTGCATGCTGACAATCACAGCCCAAGCCGTTTGTGTTGTTGCGTCCGTTCCCGAGTTTTCATGGAAAGTGCCTGGACTACGCCGGACCCCTGCGGGACCACGGCCAAGCACGTGGCGCTCTTTTGCTTCGGCTTTTAACCATCCAGGTTTTAACGCCGGTTCTGTTGTGTAGTTTTTTTCTTTCTTTTTGCTCAACTGTTGATGAACCATCAGGATAACTAGCAGATTCCCGGGACTGTGTATTTTTTTTCGTTTTTTTTTTTTTTTTTTTTACGATGTAACGAGCGCGCTTATTATAATGAACCTGGACGGCCTTGAGATGATCGCCGTCCTGGTGGTCATGGGACTTTTCATCAAGGTCCTGGAGCAGTTCGGGTTGTTCGAGCCGGTCGGGGGAGAAGGTAACTCGTTAGCACTTGTTGTCGAAATGCAAAATGTATGTGTGTGTGTGTTTGCAAATAAATAAATAAATAAATAAATAAAAAGTCGGCGGGACAGGGAGGAGTTTGGTTGTTCGCTGTGGAAACTTTAGCCCGTGAATCCTTGTTACGCCCCTCACCCCCACCTCTCCTGTGCCTGGCGCGCTTGCAGCCTAATCAATAGCACGGCACAAAGAGGCTCCGGGTGATGCTCTTTCGGCGTCGCCGCATGGAAACGTAACGCTTTGTTGTTGTTTTGTATGTTTCAGATGTTTGTCTGTTTGTTTTCAACCCATAGATTTTCTTTCTGCCACAGCATCAACTTTACCAGGCGCGATATTCAATATTCAAAGTCAAAGATGCAATCTAAAACAATTATCTATGGAGAAATCTATACCATGTCCTTTACGACATAATAGTAAAGGCTGAGGTTGCGTTTTTGTTTATTTATTAATTTAATTTATTTATTTATTTGTTTGTTATCTCGTTATCTAGATTCCGTTTCTCATCTCCGGGACCTTTTAATTAGCGCATATCGACGCCGCTTATCTAATCTACTCGGCACAACGACGGCTGCTTTGTGGGAGGTGTTTATCTTTAACTGAAACGAGTTGCTGACGATTGTAAAGGTCACTTAAACAGTGGCATTAAAGACGGGTGTGAAATCCTGTTTTTCTTCTTAGTTTTGTTTGTTTGTTTGTTTGTTTTTTTTGTGCTGGTTTTCTGTAGATACCAAAGATAAGATTAAACCCAAGAACACAGGGCAGGTTTGTTAACTGGGGGTTAATATTAGGGTGTGCATTTCTCACTTTAGCCCGTTGGATTTGTAAAGATCACCGTGTAAGCCCCACCCACTTTCTCCTTACATTCACAGTAGTGGTCTCTTAGTGTCGTATCGATTTTCTCACTTGAATGATGCGCTGTCTCTTGCTAGCAAGGTAAAGGGAGAATGTTTGTTGTTAATATGAATTACAACCCTGTACTGTGACTTGCTTTGGCTCGATATAATAAATATATATATTATATATATATATATATATATATATATATATATATATGTCTTTATTGGCTACTTTTGAGAAGAGTGGATAACGGTGTACTTAAAGTTTGTTTTTGTACTTAAGTTCAGTATTTTCCCAACTAAATATTAATAATAATAATACAGTGCTGTAATGATGTAGTACACAAGATGCGTTACGATAGTTTGTACAGTACTGTGTATGCGATACTGTACAGTGTACGGTGTTGGAGACTATGCTAAGACAACGCTCTCGCTAAGAGCTCTACAGGTACTGAGGGGTTTGTTTAAACTGACCGTGTGTTTTATATATATATATATATATATATATATATATATATATATATATATATATATATGTATATATGCACACATTAAGCTAAACAAACTTCTTTTTAAATAATGATTAAAAAAATTGCAATATTAACTATTCCGAAAAAATAGTTACTTAATATATTCCATTGTCGTGTCGAGGCAGCATTTACTTTGTTTACCATGTTTGTTTACCAAGTTCAACCAACCAGACGTATCCTACAGTGCACCTTAAACAAGGACTATACTGAAAAATGTACCTTCCCCATACATCCCCCCCACCAACACCACCTAGCAGGATTACGTTTCATTTCTCTTTGTCTGCATGCCTAGTCGTAATTCTTGGCCCTTTGCCTTATTATATTTATTATTTAAATAATTCACCACTTGGCATTTAGTCCACTCGGACGGTGTTTTTTTTTTAGCCGCACCGTAGGAATGCGCTCGTCTGAATGCGTGTCGTTTTTATCAACTGAAGTAGTTGCATTAATCAAAACAACCCACCCACTCTTAACCCAGACCTCCACTCTGATGTGTCTCCTGGAGCAGACCCAGCTCTGAAGCACAGCGTGCCAACCCATTGCTCATTTCAAGATTAAAAAGCAAAGGGTTTTTTTTCTCTCTCTCTCTCTCTCTCTCTCTTCTTTTTATTGGGCCCTCACCCTGAAGTTCCTGCCAGACCTGGCCTGGACGATATATATATATATATATATCTATATTATATATATATATATATATATATATATAGATATATATATATATATATATATATATATATATAGCATATATATATATATATATATATATATATATATATATATATATATACTGATATATATATATATATATATATAGTTTCTATATATATATATATATATATATATATATATATATATATATATATATATATAGGTATATTCATCCTCCTCTCCACAAGAAGCATTATAGTAAAAAGTCGTTAAGAGCAAGCGCCAATAAATTGCCCAGACACATTAGGCAAAGTGCTACCCTTAATATCAGCGGTTTTTTAATACCGAAAGGATTGGACGAGCTCCTTTCTGCGTCTTTTGCGGACGCTCCGAGCCCTCCGTCGTTACGAATCCGACTGTCAGGAAGAGGCTGAGGTCACGGCGCCATGCCTTCTGAGTGGTGAATTATTAATCGTAACAAGCACCTCCAGCACTTGGCCGCTTCTGTTTATCACCACACGGCTGACATAACGCCCTGTCAGTGAAGCCGTGTAATGAATAGGTGTCAAACTTGTTCCAGGTGGACAAAAGTCACACCAAAGGGCACATGCCTGACACGATTTATATATATAGATATATATATATATATATATATATATATATATATATATATATATATATATATATATATATATATATATATATATATATTCAATTCAATCATTCATCTTCTACCGCTTTATTTGATCTTCCCTCGGGTCACGGGGAGTCTGTGTCTATCTCAGGCGTCTATGGGCATTAAGGCAGGATACACACCTGGATGGAATGCCAACCCATCACACAGGGCACACACTCACACACACACACACACACACACACACACACACTCACATTTACACACATTCACACACACATTCACATTCACACACACATTCATACACTATGGGACAATTTTCCAAGGTGCCAATCAACCTACCGTGCATGTTTTTGGGACCGGGAGGAAACCGGAGAACCCGGAGAAAAACCCCCTGAAGTACGGGGAGAACATGCAAACTGCACAACACACACACACACATGGCCGAGTGACACACATCGTGCCACTCTATTGTATCATTATGTAAGTGTTAATGTTTTTAGACAACCCCGAATGACGCCCCCTAGCTTTGCATTCACAACAGGTATGATCTCCTCACTATATTAGCTATATATTACCGTATGGAACCTTACGCAAGCGCGTTGCATTCCCAAATCCGTATTACACAATAAAGCGCATTTTTGTGTGAACTCAATGCGCTTCTGTATAACCTAAACGTATCACCAGTTTATATGGAAAAAAAGCAACCGGAACAGAATTCTTAAAGGAGCCACGTCCCATATTTTACACTTAAACTGCAAATCAAAGTAACATTGAAATGAACAAGAAATTAATATTAAAAGAATCATTTCCAGAGTAAAATAAATAGTAAATAATCAATCAATTGGCCAGATTTTGAGTGAAATGTGTAAAATTCTAACATGTGTGTATGTATATATATATATATATATATATATCTATATATATATATATATATATATAGATATATATATATATATATATATATATGCAAAATAAGAAATCTAATTCCTCTAATGGTACAACTGTTGGATCCAATTCTACTCGGCTTAAACTAGCCGGGAGGCAGAAGTCGAAAGAAAAAGAATCATTCAGTATGATCTCTCTCTCTCTCTCTCTCTCTCCCTCCCCCTCTCTCCCCACCTCACCTTTCCTTCCTCTCTATAACCACCTAAACATTCATAATCATTAGTGTGTAGAGGTACGTCGCCATGCTGGAGAAATGTAAACGTATTCCTGCGCCAGTAATAAATGTTTCACTAGCGCATCTTCCGAATTGAAGTGCAAAATAAGCGTGTGTGTGTTTGTGTGTGTGTGTGTGTGTGTGTGTGTGTCGTGTGCGTTCATGTGTGGGATGTGAAGGGGGAAACAAGGAAGTGGTAGCCCCGTGGTTAAGGTGTTGGCCTCTGGACCGGAAGATCATGGGTTCAAACCTCACCACCACCGGAAGGCCCACTAGTGGGCCCTTGAGCAAGGCCCTTAACCCTCAATTGCTTAGTTGTAAGTCGCTCTGGATAAGGTCGTCTCTACCAAATGCCGTCAATGTAAATGTGTATGTAAATGTGTTCCCGATGGGGGTGACATGAAAGGCCTACATGAAATATTCGTCCTCCTTTATAGCCTTATAGATTTGATGTACGAAGTCAGGAGGCGTGACACCTGTAATTTCCCCCAGGGAGTGAGATCCGAGCAAGCCGTAAACCTGTGGAGTGCTTCGTTTTGTCCTAACAACTGAAGTATAATTATATAGACCCAGGGTTTTATGGGGCGCAGAATTACTCGGACCGGCTGATAGGAGACGAACAGCTGGAGGGGAAAGGAGACGTAGGCACGGTGCTTGTCCAGGCCGCTTGTTAGATCGATTGTTGTCATTAGAGTTTTTATTCTCGCCAGGCGCTCCAGCTGAATGGCGACAATATCGTTATCTGCTTTGTTCAGGTGGTATTTAAAGGGATGGGAAGCTGCAATGCCAGGAGTCTCTCACCTCTTTTTTTCTCCCTCTCCTTTGTAGAGTCTTGTATAATATATATATATATATATATATATATATATATATATATATATATATATATATATATATATATATATATATATATATATATATATATATATATATATATATATATTTTTTTTTTTTTAGATTTGGCACATCAGTAAAACTAAAATGTTTATTGAGTACTACTTATTTTTCATTGTCGTTTTTTTTTTTTTTTTCTCGTCTCCTTATAAATCTAAGTAAAGAAAGAAAGGCATCGTGAATTTAAAGGATTTTCATTTCGTCTATTTATTTTATTTTATTCATTTATTTATATTTGTAATAAAAATATGTATATATGTATATGTATAAATATATATATATATAATGTATGTATGTGTGTGTATGTGTGATGTATATGTATTATATATATATATATATATATATATATAAATATATATATATATATATATATATATATATATATATATATATATATATATATATATATATAGATATATCATATACTCATACATACACAAACACACACATTCATATATTTAAAAGTGTGTGTATCTACTGTGCACATGTCCTGGTTTAAAAAAGCTAAAGGAAAACCTTTTGGTTAGTTTTTATTATTATTATTATTATTATTATTATTGAAGAAGCACAATGTGTCTCTTGAAAATACAGCTAGTCAATTTGTCGTTCACTTTTACTCTAAATCCTCTACGTATACGAAAACCCGACAGTGTCCTGGTCGAATAGCACACTTGTGCTTATAAAACTACTGGTTTATACGGCTTGAAAATATACCTGTGGTAATGAAGTAATACAAATCTTGAATCTTATATTTTCCTCTCGTCTATATATTGATTCTGTCTGAATATATTCTCTAAAACACGTGGATATTCTTTCCTTTATATACAAATCTAGCCTTACCTAAATCTGTCTGGTCCTTTATCCATGTCCGATTTAAAAAATAATAATAATTAATTCTATTATAAGCACAGTAATAAGAAGATTTTCTCTTAAATGCTCCGTGTTTTCACTTTTATTCTTCATTCTCTTTTGTAGCGTTTTTGCTTCACGGGGATAGAAATGGATGGGGTGGGAGGTGTCAACAACACCGTCTAAAAATATGATGCCAGTCACATGCTTCATGTTGAATGTAAGAGGAAGCCTAGGGGTGAGTGCTAGTATTGTGTTCATTCTGTCTTGGGGAATTGGAGAACAGTATTGTTTTGGAAAAAAACTTTTTTTTTTTTTGAACAGCCTATAAATACTTTAAAAAACAAACAAACTAACAAAAAAAGATTGCATAAAAGCACATTGGGGCTAAGTATCGCAATATCTCATAGACTTACCCAGATCATACAAAATATACCAGTTGGCCACCAGATGGCGCTAGGGCAGGGTAAACTACGGCCTGTGGGCCACATCCGGCCCCTCGGTCCTTTTAATCCGGCTTGCCAAAGACGGATCGTCAAAATCATATAATAACTTGTTACATTACTTGTAATTGCATTCATTGGATCTTGTCCTGTAATTTCCTGACGTTCCACCAGGTGGCGCTTCAGGCACGGTGATACATTGAGTATTAACATTAATGCATTTTTATACTGTACGTTTATGTTTGATGGGTTCGCATCACATTTTAAAAGTCAATGTGGCCCCTGAGCCAAAAAGTTTGTACCCCCCCCCCCCACATGGGCAGGTATATTTCTTTCATAAATGTTATGTTGTGCATCTCTTCATTCTGTATATTTATTTCCTTATTCCCGTATTGCTAAATCACCTCACCGTATTCACCTCTTATAACCTGCACAAAGGAACAGTTTCTAACAAGAACTTACTCAAACAGATTTATCTTCCAATATCGAATTACTGTACAAAGTGCTCAGCCATCATAACCAAAGGAAGGAGGGGTGGGTGTTTTTTGGGGGGGAGGGGTTTCTTTCTGTGGAAAAGATTAAGATTTGTTTTACTCTCATGGCTGACAAGTTATTAAAAATGCATAGACTGCAAAAGAAACCAGAGGCCTTTCTTTGCACGGTCTTTGAATAAAACTTTAATGCCCGAGTCCAACAACAGCTATTAGTCTTCTCAGCCTTCACATTGAAGCTTTTTCAACAGCAATGTGGCTTTTGATCGATGACACTCGGTCCCGATGTCGCTATCTTTTTCCCATTGCCATACTGGAACCCTTTAATATTTCTCATGTCGTTGCTCAGGGATCCATTAATCCATAGTGCTTTTATTTATTTATTTATTTATTACATATATTCATTCATTCGTTCATCTTCTACCGCTTTATCCGATCTTCCCTCTCGGGTCAAAAATCTCAGGCGTCTATGGGCATTAAGGCAGGAAGGCAGGATACACCCTGGATGGAATGCCAACCCATCACAGGACACACACAACACTCACACACACACACACATTCATACATTCAAATTCATATCAAGTGATTTATTAAAGTTGTCTAAAAGAATAAAAGGGTCAATTCAAAGACTGCTGGCTTTTTTGTTTTAAGGACTTGCTGGAATTTGTACAAGATCTAATGGTGAACAAAATGTATTCATTTTTTCGGTTTTGTTTAATCCCCCTTTTTTAAATTTCTTTACTCTTGTATTCTTAGCTTTGATTAAACAATTAGGCATACCCTTAAAACCACCTTTGTGTGTATATATGTATGTGTATATATATATATGTGTGTATATATATATGTATATATATCTGCCAAAAAACTAAAATATATATTTTATTTCACTTTTTCTGCGTATGATTCGCTCCAGTTTGTTCGCGATGGGTGATTTCTACAGCGCGCTGTAAACAAGTTAAGTTCTTTGACCATGTTGATCGAGTGTATGTTTTTAGAGCTTTAATTGGATTTACCGAAAGTCCCTCAGCAGAGCAAAGCGCAGCTTCATCACCGCACAAACAAACAAACAAACAAAATGCTCTCCTTGAAACAAGCAAGATTCAATTATATCAAGTTAAAATGTGCTAAAAGTCCAGCCAAAATAAAAATGTGCCAATGGGGTAAACAAAATCGACTTTTTGAAACTTGCATTAATATCTAGTCTAATTATCTAATATCTAGATGGTGATGAATTGTACTAGAGCCTATAACTAGACCACAAACCTTTTTTCACCACTAGGGGGAGCTTGGTAGTGGGATTGGAACCTGCGATCTTCCATGCCTTAACCACTGCACTACTACCTCCCTTTTAGGGGTTTATTTATATTATATTCTTGCGCTACTGATTTTACAAGCCAGTATTGGTCTTAAAATTCCTTTTAAACATTCTATTTGAATTCTTGCACTTGAAATCTCACTTGTTTCTAAGTGACATTTTGAGTTTTCATTTATAGTTTAATCTGCAAATGTGATTTTTTTTTTAAAGACTTTTTATCGTTCATGGGGAAAAAAATGACTTTTTCTAGAAATAAGCTTTTTATTTAATTTTCTTCGATTGCGGTTTTTGCGGTCCCTGGGCTCCTGTTACTTGTCCAGTATTGGGTTCCTCACAATCCTCCCCATGTCCCCCGAGAGGGTTTTCTCCAAGTCCTTCCTTTCGTCTCTCCCAAGGTTAATTGGTTACTCTACATCGCCCTCTGGTGTCCACGTGAATTCTCACGACAATAGGTCCCATCGAGGGTCTCTGAGTCACAGTCTGTGAAACCTCACTGATGGACGCTTTTTTTTTATGCTTAAAGGAAGTGTTTAAATAATTAGCCGTAATTAGGTGGAAAAAAGAAAACAAAAAAACATGTTAATACAGATTTCTTTCCAAATAAACTGGGTTGTCCAAAAACATTACCTTTTACATAATAACATAACAGAGAGGCACGGTGGTTTAGTGGTTAGCACGTTCGCCTCACACCTCCAGGGTCTGGGTTCGATTCCCGTCTCGGCCATGTGTGTGTGGAGTTTGCATGTTCTCCCCGGGTCCAAAAACATGCATGGTAGGTTGATTGGCACCTTGGAAAAATTGTCCCTAATGTATGAATGTGTGTGTGTGTGTGTGTGTGTGTGTGTGTGTGTGTGAGTGTCCTGTGATGGGTTGGTATTCCATCCAGGGTGTATCCTGCCTTAATGCCCATAGACGCCTGAGATATGTACAGACTCCCCGTGACCCGAGGGAAGATCGGATAAAGCGGTAGATGAATGAATGAATACATGAATAATAACATAATAACACCCACTATGTCGCCCATATGAAGCTAGTGCACTCCTTCGACCTTCACTCCTTCACTCCTCCGTTCTCAATGCAAGTCTTTTTTTTGTCATTTTCTTTTGTGAAATAACATCTTTTTGGACGACCCTGTATATTAATAAAGTGGCTTAATAACGCTGTATAAAGCGCTTCTGCTGTTTTGTATGTCGCTATAAATGTGTTACAGGCATGAAACAGCAGTCGGGCCCCGGTCCTGATAATAGCGTTACGACTCTCGGGCTAAAATGAAAAATCGTTGGCAGAAAGAACACTGATGGTCCGAATAAGGTACAAATCTGATTATATATGTAATTTTTTTTATCCCCTACTCCCATGTGGAGAGCAAATGCTAGGTTTTCGTTCTTGTATGTAACACAGATATTGATTGGGCGGTTGAGAATGTGATTTATTAGTGCACATGGAGTAAAGCAAGGAGCCACCGCCAACCCGTCTGTCTTCTGCTGTGCTGGAGATGAGTTACAAGTAAAGTTTCATATATATATATATATATATATATATATATATATATATATATATATATTATATAGAGATAGACTATATATATATATATATATATATATATATATATATATACACCTGGCGTCTTGGGGCGTAAAGGCAGGATATTCCCTGTGTGGAATGCCAACCCACACATTCACACACTAGGGACAATTTTCCAATCAACCTACTGGACCAGGGAGGAAACCGGAGAAAAACCCCCTGAGGGAAAACCCCACACATGCCAGTGCCAGGAATCGAACCCCCGACCCTGGAAGGTGTGAGGCGAACGTGCTACCCGCTAAGCCGCTGTGCCTCCCCGGTCACGATATCCCCGTTTCAAATCCTACTAAAACCCACACGTCGAATTTAATCGTCGCCCGTCCTCAGGTGGATGAGATCACACTCCGTACCCCAACTTGCAGTTTCACTCAGGGGGCGAGATTGGGATTAATAATTCACGCCGCGGGGATATGTTCCCGCTACGCCCATTACCGAGGCCTCGTCAGGATGTGAGGTCAGACTAATTAAAAGCCGAGCTCGTTTGTGCCGTTGCTCGAGGAGGCTTTTGACGAATATTTATAACTTCCAGCTTCCTAAAGAGAGCAATAAAGCTTGTATTCGTCGAGGCGACGGCAGAAGAGGGCCCGGGGGAGGGGTTGAATGGTATCAGTGCGAGGAAGGGAAATTCGCGAATCGATTATCTCAGTAGTCTCCGGGATCCGGTAGATCCGGTAGTAGTTCTATCTTGGCGCGTGTTGATGTTAAACACCGATATCGTCTCTGACACATGGTTATAATACGTATCGTACTATACTACTGTACAAATCTCCCTGTATTACACTCGTCTCAAACTGCTCCTGTGTTTACATTTTACTCCATACTGCACTGTCTACTCCATGCCACCTGTACTGGATTAGTGCTAATGTTTATGTTGTTAGCTTGGGAGCTTCAGTTTAGCGCTAATGTTTATGTTGTTAGCTTGGGAGCTTCAGTTTAGCGCTAATGTTTATGTTGTTAGCTTGGGAGCTTCAGTTTAGCGCTAATGTTTATATTGCTAGCTGGTGGGCTTCAGTTTAGCGCTAATGTTTATGTTGCTAGCTTGAGGGCTTCAGTTTAGCGCTAATGTTTATGTAGTTAGCTTGGGAGCTTCAGTTCGGTGCTAATGTTTATGTTACTAGCTTGGGGGCATCATTCATGTAATCCCGCTATACCCGATCTTCCCTCTCAGGTCGTGGGGAGTCTCTGTGCCTATCTCAGGCGTCTTGGGGGTCATGCATGTTTTAAGGGCCGGGGAGTAAACCGGAGAAAAACGCGCCCTGAGGCACGGGGAGAACATGCAAACTCCACACACACATGGCGGAGGCGGGAATCGAACCCCCGACCCTTTCAAGTGTACGTGGTAACCACCAAACCACCGTGCCCGCCTCCTCGGGGGCAGTAAGTTAGCAGTATTGTATAAGGTAGCGGATGTACAGTAGGTAAGTCATGTGACCTGAGACAAGAGTGAATCATAGATAGATTATTATTCTTTCAATATGAATTTCTTGTTCATTTCAATAATAATTGGAAATAATTGGACACAACGTGGTTCGCCAGATCGTAATTGCCCTCTGCGTTTAACAAAATTTAGTTATTAACAGCCCTTATATTAATATATTAATATATATATATATATATATAAAATATATATATCTCCACCATCAGTTTCTTCAGACTAGTTTATACTCTGGCCATTCACATTATCAGCATACGAGCGTCTCTGAAGCTCTATAGCGGAGATCGGTCCAGCCTGTAAAAGCCTGTAAAAGCAGGTGTGAAAGGGAGAAATCAATACTGCCGGAGATGTCTTTGTGTCTCTGTCAGAACAATTTTTTATTTTATTTATTTCTTTCCCCTGAGAAAAGGAAAAATTACAGCCTTCACATCTTCCGTAATGCAGCAGGTGGGCTCCGGCGAGCCGAACATCATCTTTTCAGATGCAATAAATAGTGATCTGTGTTGTGAGACGACTCTCAGCAGATGCGATGTGAGAAAAGAAGTCAGGATTTAAAAAAAAAAATCAGTGACATTTTATCATTTTATTTTGGCATCCGCGTATAGTTTCTGTACTACATTTAAATGACTGAGTATACTGACTGGATGTATAGTTAAGTACTGCCCCCTCGTGGTAATAAGAGTATTTCTTTGTTTACTCGTATTGAAATTCGATATATATATATATATATATATATATATATATATATATATTATATATATATATATATATATATATATAATCATTATATTTTTATATAATGTAATTATTTTTTTAATGTGTAATAAAATGCATTTTTTATTATTATTTATCAATTTTTTGGTGGGTTTTTTTTTTAGATCCTGCTATTTGATTTAAGCGAATAATACACCAAATTAATTGAAAAAAGTTCATTGAAAAAGTTTCATTTATTGGAATTATTTAACTAATAATAATAAATAATAATAATAATAATAATAATAATAATAATAACAATAATAAAACTCTAGTGCAAGGTGTGTTTTTGCAGTAAAGTAAAAAATATGAGTACATTTAAAAATGAAAAGATTTTGATCTTAATTAAGACTTGGGTTTAAAATGGTAGGAATCAGTAATCCTAACAGTCCGTGTGACATCATTAATTATTGAAATACCTTTTTTTACATTTTTTTTAACTATAAGGAAAAATATATATATATACTAGAATAACAGGAAATATTATTGAAGACGTCATGAAATAAAGCATTTTTTTTTTCTTCTTTTTTTCTTCTGTTTTTACAAAATACATTTTTATTTTATTTATTTTATTATTTTTTTTAACACCGTTTGATTTGATTATACACCAAATGTTCAGCCTTTGCTTTGTTAATCGAAACGTTTCCATTTAATGGAATTATTTTAAAAATATATAAAAAATATTATTTCGGAAAAAATATTATGGAAAAAAAATAAAATATATGGAAGACGTCACGAAATAAAGCAAAATTATATAAATAGTATATGTTATATGGACAATAGAATTGCGGCACTTGACTTTTCCTTCCATTTGTCGTTCTTTGCCAAACGATTAACACAAAGTTGTTTTGTGTTTTGCAGTGATAATAAAAGTCCTAATAAAATGTTCGACGGGGGGGGGAACAAAATTTTGTTCATATACTGTCTTTTGAAAGATTTATGTTATAAATGAAGAAAAAAAAAAAAAAAAAAACGAGTGAGGCGAAAAATGGCCATTGTGCTCTCGGGCTTTAATTAAAGAGTGAATTCATTTTTCTTTTTTTTTTTGGTTAATTAGTATGCAGAACATATCGGTAAGACTTTACGAACGTCCCTGATTTTGGGAGCCAGCGCCCTACCTTCAGGATACACAAAATAAATGTAAAACTAATGTAAAAATAAAAAAAGGCTTCTCCAAAAAAAAAAAAAATGCATTAACTGAAATCAAAGTTATTCAGATTCGGGCGAACGGAGACCATTTGTTATCTCGCTTGTCTTTTCCTGACCTCCAGTCATTTTAATCAAATTTCGGTGGGGGGTTGGGGGGGATTAGTACGCAGGTAAGGCGTCTAAATTTGGCAACAGTTAAATGATTCTGTCTTTCCAATCCCAAAGGAGGAGAAATGAATCCTTCACCGTGCATAGCTAATTAACAATAGATACACACACACACACACACACACACACACACACACACAAAATGTAATAGTACTAACTAACCTTTACAGTGTCTTTGTGTAGCCTTGTGGCATCGTTGTTTGTACAGAGTGATGATTGGTGGTACAGTACATCGGCCCTGACCAATCAGAAACCAGTGTCCATTCACCAAGGCCTTTTATGCTTTTGTATTTCACGCCATTTCTGTGTATTTTCGTTTTCACTCTTGTTTGTGAAAATCCCCGCAAATTAGGATTGAACGGACTAAAGTAGGATTAAGAGCCTTATTTCTTTTTTTTTTTCTGTCTATTCTTTTAGACCACATATAATTATTAATAAGCTGTGAATTGTAACGATTAACGATCTTTTTGTTCCTCACAAAATCAGTATTGGCACAACGTTCTCCGTTCCCGGTGTGACTTGGAGATGTCGAATGGACCCTGAAAGTATAGAATCGCCTTTATTTGCTTAATAGCTGCCACAATTGGGTGCTTGAGCAAAGCCCTTAACCCGCTGTGCTCCAGGGGGCGCCGTATCATGCCTGACGCTGTGACCCCAGCTTCCAAAAAAAACCCCACTTTTTCAGTGTAGCTTTTATGTGATGTATTATGTATGTTTTTTGTTTTGTTTTTTAATACTGTGTTTCTTGTTAGTTATTATTTGTCTTTATTATTTATTATCCTGTATTTCTTATTAGTTTTATTATTATTTGTTAGCAATTCTTTTTTTTAATCTTTGTTCTATTTTTCTTCATTTGGACGGAAAGCGCTTTCAGATGTACCGTTTGAAGGTGCTATATAAAATAAAGATGATGATTATTATTATTATTATTATTATTATACATGAAATGCCTTTCGGAGTCTATTCGACATTTCCAAGTCGCACTCTATTTTGATCGCTGTGCTAAAATGACCGCTGGAAGGGTTCGCCCTTCATGTCTTGAGGGCTGTGTGTCTGAGCATCCGCAGCACCCCGGAGAGAAATTGGTGTATATTTAGAAGACACTGCCCGAGGCCGAGTGGCCTTAATGATGCCCAGACAGACTTTAGGGGATGTAAATGCTCGCCCTAGTTTGGTGACAATGCAAATGACTTTCTCAGCAATCGTCTGGTCTGTTGATGGGTTTGTGCACACTGTCAGGGGGAAAACGGATCCCTCGGCATGCCGCGGCAAAAGCACACCATTTAATGAAGTTATATTGCACATGCAGTACATCACCACTAGGGGGCAGTCGTGCTTCATTCCCACTTGTAGCGTTTTACTGAAGCCAGTAAATTGTTTTTTTTGTTTTAAATGCTTGTTTGAACTTTACATAGGATTATTTAAATGTTAGACAGGTGAACACTACTAAGACAGGGAATTTATACCTACAATAAGTTTGATCACCTTTTGGTCCGTTTTCGTTGTGTATTCGTGCTTGTTAATAACAAGTATTTGTGTTGTTACCGGGAGCGCCGATATGTGTTCATTATCCGACAACTTTGCATGCATTGATCCAACATAAAATGGTGATTTGTTTATTTATTTATTTCCCGCTGATTTAGAGTTCATAAAATATCATTTATTACTAAAAAGAAAAAAAAAAAGCACATTTTATTTGTCACATGCATTATGGACACATACAGAGTAGGACATGCAGTGAAATGCTTTAGAAGACTGTCCGACATGTAAAAGCGAATGTAAGAGAATAAAAAAAGAATAAATAATATAATATAATACGAAAAACTGTAAATTGTATAAAAATGTGTAAGTATAGCTAAATATGTATATATAAATGTACACATATACACACACTGGGAAAAGTATATACACATGAATATGAGTACCGTAAATTCCGGACTATAAAGCGCACCTGGATATAAGCCGCATCTGCTCTATTTAAAAAAAAACCCAAAAAAATTCATAAACAAGCCGCACCGGCATACAAGCCGCATCCGCATCCGCTTTTGAATTGCCGCTTTAGAACCTTTCCTAACCTGTATTTTAACACGGTGTATTGTTTATATATATAACGGTGGACGCTGCACAGAGAACGCGGAGATCCGGAATTCATACAAAACAGGATTTATTAGAATAAAGAACTCAGGAGACGCCGCTCATACGGAGCGGCCAGACAGGCTAGGGAGCCTGGAGCCTTGCGCTCTGCGCGCCGTGGTACCGGGAGTACCGGAGACAAAGGTTAGGCATAAACATATATCGAGCGTCCGTGTCCGCGACACTAGGACACTAGGCGCGCGTGCGTGTGTGTGTGTTTGTATGTGTGTGGTGTGTGTGTGTGTGTGTGTGTCGTGTGTGTGTGTGTGTGTGTGTGTGCGCGCGCGGTGTGTGTGTGTGTGTGTGTGTGGTGTGGTGTGCGTGTGTGCGTGCGTGTGCGCGCGCGCGTTTTGCGTGTGTGTGTGTGCGTGTCTGTGTGCGTCTGTGTGCGTGTGTGTGTGTGTGTGGCGGTGTGTGTGTGTGTATGTTGTGCGTGCGAGTGTGCGCGCGTGTGCGTGTGTGTGTGTTGTGTGTGCGTGTGTGTGTGTCTGTGTGCGTGCGAGTGTGCGCGCGCGCGTGTGTGTGTGTGTGCGTGTGTGTGTCTGTGTGCGTGCGAGTGTGCGCGCGCACGCGCGCGCGTGTGTGTGTGCGTGTGCGTGTTGTGTGTGTGTGGTGTGTGTGTGTGTGTGTGTGTGGAAAAAAAGAGCAGGGAGAGAGAGAGAGAGCACTGAGCAGAGACTTTACTGATTAAAACGGGACAGAACGAAGAGAAAATAAGCGCTATTTACAGTATTTACCTTCATTTCTCCTGTGTGTGAAATGACGTCACCTTAACCTTGTAAAGATAGAGTTTGTCCTCCTTCTATCCGCTTCTACCCACTTATATCTGCTAAAGAGGAACTAGCGCATTCTTCTTCTTTGCATTTATTTTGTGTTAGTTTTGATTCTAATTCCGGTTAGAGCCCCTAGCGGTCTGGAAAAAAATCTGCAGAATAGCCGCACCGTATTATTAGCCGCATGGGTTCAAAACCTATGGAAAAAAGTAGCGGCTTATAGTCCGAAAAATACGGTATATATATATTATATATATATATATATATATATATATATATATATATATATATATATATATATATATATATATGTGTGTGTGTGTGTGTGAGAATAAAAATAAATAAATAAAATACACTGTAAAGTGTAAATAATGTAAGTATAGATAAATATGTATAGCTACAAATGTACACACCACACCACACACACACACACATATATATATATATGTATATATATATATGTCTCTGTGTGGTTGTAATTAGTTTTTCGGTCATAACCTACAAGGTTTATGTGCTTTAGCTCATTTTGTAGAATTTACTCAGACACTCGGTTCCCTGTGGGCACAGTCTGTGAACGGATATTGGCTGTGTGTGTGTGTGTGTGTGTGTGTGTGTGTGTGTGTGTGTGTGTGTGTGTGTCTTCTGTCTCCTGTAAGCTTTGGCACAAAGGCAAAGTAGGCAAGAGTCAAACAGACCAGAGAGCGGGAGAAAGAGGGAAAAGAAAGATGTGAGGCAGTGAGGAAGCAATAAATGGTGTCACATCTGTCAGAACTACTGCTTAATGTTACCCGCCCATCTGAAACCCCCCCCCCCCCCAAACCCCCTGCCCCTCCCCCTGAAAAGACCCACACAATCCTCCAAGGTCTCAAAAATACACGAAAGTGACCCAATTACAGCCACACACCAGACAGAACGAAATCAAGGTGATCAGGTCAAGATCAGGATTGTTATTCCTGCGCTATAAGTCGGCCCTGTTTGGTTTTACTCGTACTCGACGAGACTAATGAGATCCGCAGCGCTACAGATTCCAAACCTGTGGATTTGAAATCTTCAATTGCACTTTTTTTTTTTTTTTTTTTTTTTTCATCGCTTGAATTATTAATACACCATTACCGCGAGATAATTCTTCTTTCGGACGTCGTTCCGGGAGCCACGGCGAAGATCGCGGCAGGAAAAGCGAAAGCTGAGAAAGGTGGAACAGGAATAGCACAAAGGCGATTGTAGGGATCTCTGGTGCGTGAGGTGTGGTGGGGGGGTAGAAAAAAAAAACAAACCAATGGCAGCGTGCGAGGTTGTGAACGCGGCAGACGGCGGGACGTAGGCAGCTCCGAGTGAAGACGGGAGGAAGTTTTTTCGCTCGGCACGTGGGGCGTCATGTTGGTGTTCTTCAGAGAAGAATGGGAGGTGGAGGGTTTGCAGACCGTCGGCATTCTGTTGGTGGTCTGCAGCTCCCTCAGGCTCCTGCACTTTTTGGGCTTAATTGACGTCGCCACCGGAGGTAAGACACTATGGCTGGCCAGAAACTTTTTTTTACGCTGAAAAGTGTTGGAAAGGGGAATACCTTTATTTGAGAGTTGGTGATAATATCGTTTCCTACAAGATACAGATATCTTAACGACTTGATCCCGTTTAAGGAATGCTCCCTGATGCTCCGTCGTGTATCACCGCGTTTCCTTCTGCGCTCCAATGCTACTTCCCAGCAACCCGTGACAGGAATAAACGTAATTCCAGTCCCTCCAGGCTCTAAAAGCCGGGATTGATTGTTAGCCTGTCCTGATGTCGTCTGGCGCTTTCAGTAAATTGAAATTGAACGGCACGCCCGTTGTATTTCTCAGGACAGCTACGCTAATCTAGAACGTGTTCCAGTAGCGACGTTACCCGCTCTCAATCGATACCACCTCATTTTATGTTCCTACGCGGCAGGGACCCCGTCGGATGCAGTGGTGAAAATGACCAGTGATTGGAAAAATCACTATACAAGCCAATTATATATTGACTACTTCTTTCTTTCTCCCCCCCCCTTCTTTTTTTCCACTGAATGGATTCAATCCCATTTTATTTAAACGAGAGCTCGGACTAGAAATGGACCATTGTGTTTCAGGAATAGAAAAAGAAAGTGGCGACCCGTAAAGAACCATGCGAATAATAAATAATACACCTAATATTTACATAGTTTGATTATTTTCCCATTATTCGTTTACTATGAGTCTAAAGAATGTATTTATAAGATATGATTTTTTTTTTTATATAGTATTGCTTATTACTATTGAATCACACTATTTTCCATCATCTACTTATATTATATGTGGAAAAAATATATATATATAATGTGTGTGTATATGTATATATGTGTATATGTATGTATGTATGTGTATATATATATATATATATATATATATATATATGCATGTATATCTATATATGTATGTATATATATTTATTAATGAATTAATATTTTATTAATAGCTGTACATATATAATTACAGCATTTTCACTTGTTTTTGCGTATTAAGGACATCAATTCATTCTCTGCTCCAAGTTCAACCCCATGACTTGTATTCAATCGGACTTTGCAACAATGCCGGCAATGCGGTGGTGAAATATTCCGTCTAGACGGATGACTCTAATCGCATATCGCTTCAACATCCGTTTATACATGCTCTTAGTTGTTACGTCTGAATCAATACACGTCCTTTCTTGCTCACGGCTTAATGCAGTAGTTCTTCTTTCCCTGCATCCCTTCAGTCACGGGGTTTATCGCGAGCCGTAATTTAATCCTGTTTGATTGTAGTTTGCTTATTTTTTTTTCTCCCCCTAACATTCATTAGTCCGTTCTTGTCAGAGAGAGAGAGAGACGATGATGGATGTATGCATTGCGAAAGGTCGTGGCATTCAGAATCGGATGAAGGCCAATGAACTGTAAAAGTTTGCTCACATTTCTGGCCTATTTCACGTCATTTATACACTTGTGCGTTCTAGAACAGCAGGGTTTGCACTGCACGCTCGTTCTTACACCGACATACAGAGATTTATAGACCGTCCGGATCCTGTCCGTATCCTACGCCACGGTAGCGGGAGGACCCGCTTCTATTGGTACAAGGGTTAGACGAAATGTTCACTGGATTCTGGATGATTAATCCAAGTGCATTGAGTTTAGGTTTCACTGTACAGTCACACATGCATTTCATTTCTCCTCAAAGTTCCACGAAGCCATAAGAAACCATTAAAAGGTACGGGGGGGTTGTAATGGGTGGTGTGTTTTTGACAATATCAATCCATGAGGAAAAATGCAGTGATTGCTGTAGATTCATTCATCTTCTACCGCTTTATCCGATCTTCCCTCGGGTCACGGGGAGTCGGTGCCTATCTTAGGCGTCTATGGGAATTAACGCAGGATACACCCAGGATGGAATACCAACCCATCACAGGACACACACACACACACACACATTCATACACTAGGGACAAATTTCCAAGGTGCCAATCAACCTACCGTGCATGTTTTTGGACCGGGGGGGGAGGAAAAACCGGAGAACCGAACCCGGAGAAAAAAAACCCCCTGAGGCACGGGGAGAACATGCAAACTCCAACCACACACACACATGGCCGAGACGGGAATCGAACCCGGACCCTGGCGAGCCTCCCTGTTTACTGTAGATGAATGGATGTAAATATAAGGGCTGCTGATTAAGGTGTGCTCTTGGAATGCTACTTATAGTTAAAGAAGCGCAAGAGGAAATGTTCTGATTGGGTTAAGTGCGATTTACGTGGTGGTGTTTCTCTAAAGCCTGGTCAGCAAAGTCCGTCTGAGAGCGACGCACTGCATGTTTCTGCTGGAATGTACGGCGTGCATGTGTATTTATTTTATTTTATTTTATGTCTTTACAAAGGCAATTTCACCCAATCTCTTTTCCCACTGCATTTCTGTCCCTTTTTCTCACTCGTTTGTTTTCCTCCACACAAACTGATTTGGGAAGCAAATGAAGTTGCCAGGAAAACACGCACATGTAACAACAAGCCGGGTTTCCTGTCGGGATTCTATCACAGGGTCCCTGTCCTGGGTTCAGTTTAATCTCCCTGCAGATTTTGGTGCCCTTTTCATGCGAGTGTATTTTCCCATCTCTTTATTTTCTCTCTATGATCTCTTATAAAATATCTATATGACTATATATGAATAGTGTATGATAAACTGGCGTTTCTTCTTTCAGCCAGAATACCTAGAAATTCTGTCCATTCCCAGTGCAAACCAGAGTTAACCCCCCCCCCCAAGTGGCCTCTGTCCCTGTCACTCAATAAATGAAGGTGTGGCCTCAGTCCCTGTCACTCAGTAAATGAGGTGTGGCCTCAGTCCCTGTCACTCAGTAAAGAAGGTGTGGCCTCAGTCCCTGTCACTCAGTAAAGGAGGTGTGGCCTCTGTCCCTGTCACTCAGTAAAGGAGGTGTGGCCTCCCCTGTCAGATTCAGTCCAGTAATGGAGGTGTGGCCTCAGTCCCTGTCAGAGGTGTGGCCTGTCCTCTCAGTCCTCTGTCCCTGTCACTCAGTAAAGGAGGTGTGGCCTCTGTCCCTGTCACTCAGTAAAGGAGGTGTGGCCTCTCAGTCACTCAGTGTGGCCTCAGTCCCTGTCACTCAGTAAAGGTGTGGCCTCTAGGTGTGGCCTCTGTCCCAGTCCTCTGTGTCACTCAGTAAAGAAGGTGTGGCCTCTGTCCCTGTCACTCCAAAAGAGGTGTGGCACTCAGTAAAAGGAGGTGTGGCCTCAGTCCCTGTCCCTGTCCTCTGTCCCTGTCACTCAGTAAAGGAGGTGTGGCCTCAGTAAAGTGTGTGGCCTCTATCGTCCCTGTCACTCAGTAAAGGAGGTGTGGCCTCTGTCCCTGTCACTCAGTAAAGCAGGTGTGGCCTCAGTCCCTGTCACTCAGTAAAGGAGGTGTGGCCTCTGTCCCTGTCACTCAGTAAAGAAGGTGTGGCCTCTGTCCCTGTCAAAGGAGTCCTCAAGGAGGTGTGGCCTCTGTCCCTGTCACTCAGTAAAGGAGGTGTGGCCTCTGTCCCTGTCACTCAGTAAAGGAGGTGTGGCCTCTGTCCCTGTCACTCAGTAAAGGAGGTGTGGCCTCTGTCAGTCCTGGCCCTGTTGTCACTCAGTAAAGAGGTGTGGCCTCTGTCCCTGTCACTCAGTAGTAAGGAGGTGTGGCCTCTCCCTGTCCCTGTCAGTCTCAGTAAAGGAGGTGTGGCCTCTGTCACTCAGTAAAGGAGGTGTGCCTGTGTCACTCAGTAAAGGAGGTGTGGCCTCAGTCTGTCACTCAGTCCCTGTCACTCAGTAAAGGAGGTGTGGCCTCTGTCTTCTGCTTTAAATAATCAGGCAAAAAAGGCCTGTTTGTTAATCCAGACGAATTTCAAGGCACTCCATGACCAATCTTCATACCACCATCAGTTAAAATTGTCATTACCAGTCAACTAGTCCACAGAAACTTGCTTGTCTGTTGGATGAATGGTTTTCACGTGTTGATTTTATTTCATTGCATGAACTGTGTGTGTGTGTGTGTGTGTGTGTGTGTGTGTGTGTGTGTGTGTGTGCATGCATTTCTTGCTGTGCTCTCTCGTTCTAACCCTCTATTATGGTTGATGACTTGCAGGTAACACTCCCAGCCAAAGCAAAAAAACTATTAAACAGCGGTTCCTCAAGCTGCTGCCGTGCTGTGTGCCCAGTGCCACTCCCTCAGTCAGTCAATGCAAGTGATTCACCACTGCCTCACTCATTTTCCTCCATATAATGCTTTTGTATGAACCTACCATTTACATGCCATACACACACACACACACACACACACACACACACACACACACACACACACACCACACACCACACACACACACACACACACAGCAGATGCACCTATTATCCCGAAACGATTCCTGTTCACGGAGACGATTTTCCCTCTCGTTTTTTTTTCTCCCTCCTTGTCACTCAGTAAAGGAGGTGTGGCCTCTGTCCATCAAGGAGGTGTGTCCTCTGTCCATCACTCAGTAAAGGAGGTGTGGCCTCTGTCCATGTCACTCAGTAAAGGAGGTGTGTCCTCTGTCCATCACTCAGTAAAGGAGGTGTGGCCTCTGTCCATTTCTCAGGAAAGGAGGTGTGTCCTCTGTCCATTTCTCAGTAAAGGAGGTGTGTCCTCTGTCCATTTCTCAGTAAAGGAGGTGTGTCCTCTGTCCATTTCTCAGTAAAGGAGGTGTGTCCTCTGTCCCTGTCACTCAGTAAAGGAGGTGTGTCCTCTGTCCATCACTCAGTAAAGAAGGTGTGGCCTCTGTCCATTTCTCCGTAAAGGAGGTGTGTCCTCTGTCCCTGTCACTCAGTAAAGGAGGTGTGTCCTCTGTCCATCACTCAGTCATTAAGGAGGTGTGTCTCTGTCCAGTAAAGGAGGTGTGGCCTCTGTCCCTGTGACTCAGTAAAGGAGGTGTGTCCTCTGTCCATTACTCAGTAAAGGTGTGGCCTCTGTCCCTGTCAGACTCAATAAAGGAGGTGTGTCCTCTGTCTATTACTCAGTAAAGTAGGTGTGGCCTCAGTCCCTGTGACTCAGTAAAGGAGGTGTGTCCTCTGTCCATTACTCAGTAAAGGTGTGGCCTCAGTCCCTGTGACTCAGTAAAGGAGGTGTGTCCTCTGTCTATTACTCAGTAAAGGTGTGACCTCTGTCCATCACTCAGTAATGAAGGTGTGGCCTCTGTCCATCACTCAGTAAAGGAGGTGTGGTCTATGTCCATCACTCAGTAAAGAGGTGTGGCCTCTGTCCCTGTCACTCAGTAAAAGAGGTGTGGCCTCTCTATCACTCATAAAAGGAGGTGTGCCCTCTGTCCCTGTCCCTCAGTAAAGGAGGTGTGGCCTCTGTCCCTGTTAGACTCAGTAACCATATACTTTTTACCATATTTAAAATAAAATGTATTCATTTATAATGCTAAAATGTATTTTTTTAAATAAAGTGTCTGTTTTGACAACATTTAGCCAAAATCCAATGAGCACTTTGTAGCATAAATAGAGCTCCAGAGGCGGCTAAAATGGCCCATTTTTATCCATACAGTAATCTCGCAGGCTGTCTTCAGCAGAACATGATCATGTGACCGGCGTGTGTTCTCCGTGTACCGCTTCATGGGTTGGGCAGTTTGGTATTTTAATAGTTCAACTGTATTACATGTTTGCTTCAATGAATTCCGTGTAAAATGCAAAATCCCACATTATATCATTTCACATTACTGGAATTTTACTTTTCACTCGTTATAGAAAGATGATGATGTGTAGGTGCTGCTCGTAATGCTCTGTTATATGGCGTTAAATCACAAATATAGTGTGCACACAGAAAACATTCTCTGTTTATTATATATATATATATATATATATATATATATATATATATATATTATATATATATATATATATAATTTTTCTTTTTTTTTTTTTCCCACAGTTTGTGCGCGTCGAGGTTGTGAATAGTATATAATGTGGTATAACAGTTTATTTGTCACATATGCAGTGCAATTTTATTTATTTATTTATTTTATTTCAAAGTGCTTTACATGAAAGGAAAGAAAGTAATAGTTAAAATAATAATAATAATAATAAAAAAGTAATAATCAACAATAAAAACATGTGATTGATTGAAAAAAAAATATTTCAAATGAACTGTATAAAGATATACATTACAGCGATGCATGATTACATTACATGATAGAGCGCCCCGATACCGGGGTTCGAACCCTCGACCTTCTGATCTGTCCCTTAAACCACTGACCACTCCTCTAATTGAAATGTCGTTACACAAATGTTTTTTTTTTTTTTTACCCAAATGTTGCTTTATAGCTAGTTATATGGACAATTATCTAATAAAAATATACATCACATAAGATAACAACTAATACTACTGAAAACGAATCATTCGGATGAACTTGTTTGTGTCTCACAGACAGCATCGAGGATGATTTTGAGCTCTCCACCGTGTGCCACCGGCCCGAGGGTCTGGAGATACTGCAGGAGCAAACCAAGTTTACCAAGAAAGAGCTGCAAGTGCTCTACAGGGGCTTTAAAAACGTGAGGCTTTTCTTATTCCTTATTCATGCCTGCAATACTGTGGCAAAAATGTTGCATTCTCACGTTATGAATGTTCATAACGTTTTAACACGGGCGTAGTCATGAAAATGAACAATCAGTATATATATATATATATATATATATATATATATATATATATATATATATATATATATATATATATTCATTCATTCATTCATCTTCTACCGACCGCTATATCCGATCTTCCCTCGGGTCACGGGGAGCCTGTGCCTATCTCAGGCGTCTATGGGCATTAAGGCAGGATACACCCTGGATGGAATGCCAACCCATCACAGGACACACACACACACATTCACACACACATTCATACACTAGGGACAATTTTCCAAGGTGCCAATCAACCTACCGTGCATGTTTTTTTGGACCGGGGGAAACCGGAGAAAGAACCCGGAGAAAAAACCCCCTGAGGCACGGGGAGAACATGCAAACTCCACACACACACATGACCGAGACGGGAATCGAACCCGGGTCCCCTGGCGGTGTGAGGCGAACGTGGTAACCACTAAGCCACCGTGCCTATATACTATATATATATATGTATATATATATATATATATATATATATATATATATATTATAGGCATATATATATATATATATATATATATAATTTGGCATATCCATATCATACCCCAGCACATATCGACGATCAGTGCTGGGGAGGAAACTAGTTACATGTGTAACGGCGTTAGTTAAAGCTACTACAAAATAATAATAAAATAAAATATATATATATATTTTTAAATAAATATTTGTTGTATTTTTTTTGTATAAAAAAATTTTATATTTAAAATTTGTTTACTGAGGAAAAAAAATTGAAATAGTCCCCCGTCCCCCCCGGGCAACACAATTTCGAAAAATACAACTTTTTCCGAGGGTTTGCATTTTTTTCCCCCTTTAATGTTAATTTCAGTAAGCGCCACCTAGTGGACAAATGAAGGTAATAAAAAATCACTTTTTTTTTTTTATAAAAGTACTGTTACTTTTATAAAGTAATTGAAAAGTTACACTACTTATTGCATTTGAAATTGGGCGTTCACACCCCCCTCCCCCCCTCCAAGGTTTTCAGTAGGGATGAGGATCAGAACCCTCAAGATCTTTCACTCCAAAGCATGTTAGCAGTCGATAAAATGTATTCTTAATTTTTAATACAGTGTAACAGAGGAAAGAAGTACAGTAAATCGTAAATCCGATTTGTTTGGTGTTATAAAGCAGGAGGAGATCCCGTTTATACACATGGTTTATAAATGATGGCGCTATGTTTACTGAAGTCAGGCCATTTTTAATCCGTGTAAATAGCGTGAAGACTATTTACGAAAATCCCTATTCGTCATCCCTTCCTTTGTATGAGTGGACGATTTTGCGTTGCAGGAATGTCCCAGCGGCGTCGTGAACGAGGACACCTTCAAGGTCATCTACTCTCAGTTCTTCCCGCAAGGGGGTGAGTCAGGGCGCGTTTATACACAAGCCTTCCATTTATACTCCACACACACTGTTTTAAGAAGTTTGGGCCCTGAATTGTACTTGAGTAAGAAAGTTATTACGTCCTGTTTTAGTGTCATGCCGTAACTAGAGCGATATGTCATATCAATTGTGAGAAACGCTTCTAATTAGTTATAATTGGTAAAGGACACTTAGACCGGCCTTGAGGGCATTGCGTCATTCGTGCAAGGCTATCGAAGAGAATATGCTGGGTTTTTATTTATTTATTTTTTTTTCCCATTAGTGTATGTTTTTAACACTGTATTTGTTATTTACATGATGCAATTATTTAGCTAAACGCATTGAGGCCGTGTTCCATATTTACGCCTTTCTGCAGATTCAAGTATGTACGCACATTTCCTCTTTGAGGCGTTTGACACCAACAAGAACGGATCGGTTAGCTTCGAGGTAAGTGCTGTACACAAAATAATTAGGTCTAAGAAAGGAGATTAAAAAAAAAAAGCTTATTTAAAAAATAAATAAATAAATACATTTTCCAATGAAAGATTTCAAGTAAGAAAATTGTTCTTGGCAAGTACAAAATTGGCGAGTAAATGTTAACGCCTCCTGAGCAAAAAAAAAAAAAAAGGAATAATACTAAATAATAACAACAATAATAATAAATAAAATTATACCGCCCTGAAACATTTTTATATCAAGAATCTTGTGTTTATAAAAAAAAAAAAAAAAAAAAAAAAAAAAAAAAAAAAAAAAAGGAGGTCGTTTTTTTTTTTTTGGTCTGGTTATACTAGATCAAAGTTGGGAAGGGGGGGGCAAACTTTTTTGGCTCACACTGACTTGACAGACTTGACAAAATTTGACGGGGGGGGGATGGCGGGGCGGCACAGGACATACATATGCATACATATCAAACATTAACATATAAAAGGCGTCAATGTTCTGATATAAAACACTCAATGTATCACCGTGTCTAATGCGCCATCTGGTGGAACATCAGGCAATTACAGGACAAGGTCAACCACCCCTGGACTACATATTAATGCTAGTTTCAAGAATTCTTACCCCATTGGCAGATGTTTATTGGGATATTTTAGTCCATTTTAACTCGTTGAATCGTGCTTGTTTCTGCTTCTCCGATACCCACACGTCCTTCTTTCGATCGTTCCGAGGTAGAAAGCTAGATAAACTTCTGCTCTTTTTAGGACTTTGTCATCGGCCTGTCCATCATCCTCAGGGGGACGATAATCGATCGGCTTAACTGGGCGTTCAATCTCTACGATCTCAATAAAGACGGTTGCATCACCAAAGAGGTGAAACGAACGCTGATATCACCACGCTCCGACAGGCGAGGGGGAATCGTTTTCCTTTATTAATTTATTTATTTATTTGCGTTTTCAGGAAATGCTAGACATCATGAAGTCAATCTACGACATGATGGGGAAATATACGTACCCCTGCATACAAGAGGACGCTCCCCGAGAGCATGTGGAGAGCTTCTTTCAGGTGAGCTTTACGATTCGTAACTCACGATACGGTACCTCCTTGAATAAATGCTTTAGTCTTCATATTGACGGTAAACCAATGAATTCAGCCCTCGTGTATACTTTTACGGCATTTGGCAGACGCCCTTATCCAGAGCGACTTACGACTGAGCAATTGAGGGTTAACGGCCTTGCTCAAGGGCTTCCACTAGTGGCAGCATGGTGGGCCGACTAGTGGCAACGCCTTAACCATTGAGCTCCCACCTCCCGATTTCTCTTTACTTATCTGTCGTTTATATCTTTCCCAGAAAATGGACCGTAACAACGACGGCGTGGTCACCATCGATGAATTCATCGAGTCGTGCCAAAAGGTTCGTAATGACACCAAAACCCAACGTCGGTCCCCAAATCAATGCACCCGATATATATATACTGGAAAATTACCCGATTTTCCAGTCATTACCGGCCTCGGTCACATGACTTACCTCCATCCGCTACCTTCTTAAAGGGGCTGCTCCGGACCGCTAACACATAAGCAAGGATGAGCCTGGTTATTACCTGGATGGGAGACCACCTGGGAATACTAGGTTGCTGTTGGTAGAGGTGTTAGTGTGGCCAGCAGGGGGTGCTTACCACTGTGGTCTGTGTGGGCCCAAGCACCCCTGCACAGTGACGGGGGACACTGTACTGTCAAATAAGCACCGTCTTTCGTATGAGACGTTAAATTGAGGCTCTCAGTGGTCATTAAAAATCCCAGGATGTCTTTGGACAAAGAGTTCGAGGCGTGTCCACGGCATCCCGGCCAAATTCACCCGTTGGCCTTTGACCATCACGGCCTCCTAACCGTCCCCATATCTACCGATTGGCTTCATCATACTGTCTCCTCTCCAGGTGTGTGGTGGGAATTCTGGCGCACTGTGCTGCCGTCGGTGGATTCTGTACACCGGTGGTGGATGAGGAGATCCCCCGTCTCATAATGTACAGCGCTTTGAGTGTCCAGAAAAGCTCTATATAAATGTAATGTATTATTAATGACGGGCCGTTCCCACACACCAAACCCCCGCTCTGTATAATATAGCGGCGACCGTCTCTCTAATGTCGCTTTCAAAACTACTTCACCAATTGGACACCAGGCGCTGTGCATTAAAATAGCAGTTCATATGGCGGTCATTTATCCCCCACACTTTAAAGGCCCGGTCCATGGGGACCACTGCTGTAGGTCCACCTTGATCGAGACCTGCAATATGGCAAGCCAATCACATGCTTCGTTTCCTTGTTTGTAAACCCCCCCCCCCCCCCAAAAAAAAAGAATTACCCATGTATGGTTATAGATGAACTGTCGATGTTGGTGTCTCGGTCCCTCAACCATTGCTTTTTCTCCACCTGTCTCTCCCAGGACGAGAACATCATGCAGTCCATGCAGCTATTTGACAACGTCATTTAGGACCCGCGCTGAGGTCGAGCGGAGGGTGCAAGAGCCTCGGGGAAAAAAAAGAAAAAAAAAAAGAGTGATCACGACCTCCAAAACCGGTCACCCGGAAAGCTCCACCTTTCCCCATACCCCATACCACCTCTTCACCCAGCCAGAGGCCCGCCATTCCTTTCTTTCTTTCTTTCTTTTTTTCTCCAAAAGACACTGCGGAAGACCAATTCTGGCACACGCATTAAAACACACATTGCTGGACTCGTGATGAAGCCAGCGCGACTGAGGAACATTAAGTGACGACTGAAGGGGGGGGCGGGGGGGAGGCCGACATCTAGCTAAACGTTATGGCCGACGGTGGTGTTTTTTTTTTTTTTTGTTTTTTTTTGACGGACTGATTCTTTCTTACCGCATGATGTCAAATTATCTACACTATGTAACGTATCTATTTGCCGAACTAGTCCAAAGCTTGTCTGTTGTCAAACGGCCATCCACATGTGCCTCGCCCCGGACTGCGTGCTGTATCGCACACCATTCGAAATTCGTATAGAAACCTCCACTCTGTACATTCTGGAAGAGAAGGATAAAAAAAAAAGCAAGGGACAACACGGCCTTTTTTTAACCGGCGGTTTTGTCCATTCTCATTCCATAGAGCGTCGCGTTAAGTAGAGCAGTTCGTCATGTGTCGTGTAAAAACAGCATAGTGGAGCTATGCTGCATGAACCCCGTGGTCCCCTCTGTCCACGCACATTAGATATCAATCGTGAACTCGTTGGCTGCTGGTAGGAGCCACTGATGACAAATTCACCAATCATCATTTAGCCCCGCCCCCTCACATGTATTATTGTTATTAATAACGATCTAAAACTAACGACAGAACTAAAAGCGTATAGGGAGTCTTTGACCAGAAGGCCTTGTGACTAGAAGGTTTCTTTCAAGGTCTTTAGCAAAAGAAAGCCACCATAATTAATGCTAAAGGATTAATGATAAAGGGGAGGGGGGGAGCAAATGGACCAAATCTTTTGCTAAACAATATATCCAAGTCAAATCTCATTATATTGAAATTTTAGAGTCAGGAAGAAGCTTTGGGTCATGACCGAAATGAGCTTCCTTCCTCCCTGGGAGCGCCCAGGGTGTCTTAGAGATAGGGTGAGAAGTTCAGGCACTCGGGAGGAGCTCAGAGTAGATCCGCTGCTACTCCACATAGAGAGGGACCAGCTGGCGTGGCTTGGGCATCTATTTCGGATGCCTCCTCGGCGCCTCCCAGGGAAGGTGTTTCGGGCATGTCCCTCCGGGAAGTGGCCTCGTGGAAGACCCAGAACACGTTGGAGGGACTATGTCTCTCGACTGTCCTGGGAACGCCTCGGTGTCCCCCCGGGGGAGCTAGAGGAAGTGGCTGGAGAAAGGGAAGTCTGGGCATCTCTGCTTAGACTGGTCCCGGATAACCGGTAGTAGATGGATGGATGGATGGATGGATGGATGGAGTCAGGAAGAAGTGCGTTAGGGTTTTTTTTTGGGGGGGGGGGCTAATACAATATGCGCAATATGCACCGAACGCGTCACACTTCGCTAAATGATCAATGGAGTCTTTTGAAGAAGCCTTTCTTTACGGTATTCATCTCGCCGGCCGAGCAGCTGTAGCCTGGGAAGTGTGGGAATTGGAGGAAGTCAATGGGTGCATGGTGGGGGTAGTAGGAGGGGATGAGCCCCCCCCCCCTTTCCCAAGTCGCCTATAAGTTTCAACGTTTGGTGAGGCTGGTGTGCGGTCATGAAGAAGCATTCCATAACGCTTCAGCTTGGACTCCTAGTGGCGTTAGGCGGAATTACAGTCTTATTTATTTATTTATATTGTTTTTAAACAGTAGAATCCTGAACGTACTCGCATCCGGAATACGATAATAGGAATTTGTTGACCGCCACGCTTACCTTTACGTAAGTGCTCACACCTTTTTAATGTCACAACTTGTAACCAATGAAATCGTTTGGATTTTTTCTTTTTCTTTTTTGGCAGAAAGTGGTGAGCAGCAATTTTCCTGCACAAACATCTCAATGAGTTTTGGTTTTTAACCCTAACAATCTTCTCTAGTGCACCTCTCCAAGCCCATCTATCTCACTAGTCGAAGAAAAAGCATTTCCTACAACACGATGCTCCCACCAGCATGCTTCACTGTGTGGATGGTGTTCTCAGGGCGATGATGATGAACCGCCGCTTTAAACCCACATCATAAGGTCAGACCAATCTAGACTTTTGGTGCCTCTCTGGCTAATGTAACAATTGTGACTTTGTTTCGAGAGATCATTGTTATGCTTTGTTCGTTTTTGTTTACGTCTGTAGTACAGCGTCGAGACAAAACGCGCCAGTCGAATCTTTAAGCAATAATTTTGAGTGACTCGCATCCAGTATTGCCACTTTATTTACGTTGGGTTTTTTTTTTTTTTCCTTGAAAAGCTCCAATCAGCGCCATTTATTTCACGCTTTATGCAAATGTTCTCATGGAAATGCCACAACGTTAAAAAAAAAGTCCTCATTAGAACATTTTTCCGCTTTCGGAAAGGTCACACCATGGCAGATTTTTCACCGTTTGTCTTTTGGCTTGCGAGGACAGAAGGGATGAATTAAATGGTATGTTTAGAACATGGAAGGGAAAGGGAAAAAAAAGAGGGATGAAAGGAATATGTCTGGCCTTATTAAAGGTGCGTTACTGACATCGGTCTCTTAGAAATGTGTCTCATTGTCCTTGAGAGAGAGAGAGCCTTCTCATGAGGGAGGAATATTTTTCCACATCAGTTCATAGAACGACAAATACATTTCTCCTAACAAATAAAGCACAACTTTTTAACGACAAACAAACCAACAACAACAACAAAAAAACGTGTTGTTGTTAACAGTCCGATATGTCCATGTTCTTGATTCTCATTGGCCTTTTTGTCCGAGTTTTCCCAAAACGTATTTATTTATTTATTTCGATTCCCCCCTACTTGAGCATCGACGGACAGTGTTGCATGACAAAGTAATACATCTGCTGTATTAAAGCGTTTCTTTAGCTAGAATGTGCTGCGAAAAAAATGAGAAAAGGTACCCTTGTATATTTTGTACAGAGAGAGTCTAATAATAAAAATAATAATAAATAAATAAATAAATAAATAAATAAATAAATAAAAATAAAAAAAACTGCTATGCAATGACGGGGCGAAGTGTCCAACGTGTCCATGTCTTTGTAGTACACCATAGAGAAGTGTGTCCCATGGGACAGGAAGCGAGGGACTACGCGGATGGGAACGATGAAATAACCATACGAATAAATCCGTGGCGTGATGGAATTGTCGCTAATTTCCTGATGTTAAATATGAAATATTCCGGATGGTGATATTAAAGTCCGGGAAGGCCGTGTGGCGTCTTTGGAGTTTCGTCGGTTTTTCAAACATTTGCATGTATGGCGCCTTTCTCCAGAGCGCCCACTAGTGGCAGCTTGGTGGTGGTGGTGGGATTTAAACCAGTGATCTTCCCTTCCAGGGGGAAATGCTTTAACTACTGAGCTAACACATTGATTATTATTATTTATTTTTTTGTTAATTATCACTATTGTTATTTATTTATCGAAATTGTTTTCCTCGCTCGTTTTTTGGTTTACGTGATTCGCCCACAATTTTTGCAGACTAGTTGATCTTGCAGACATTTGAAAAGACAAATTCATGACACGTTAAACAACGAAACAAACAAACGTTCGTTAGACACCTTAGGGACGACTGCTGGAAAAGCCGTTTTTGCGTTCTATGATTCCTGCGATGACTTAATACCAAGATGTTTTGGGTTTGGATTATTTAGAAAAAGGAAGGGAGGGAGGGGGGGGTGGGGGGAAACAAATTTTGACCAATGACCGTAAACAATTGTACGTAATCGATTAAACAAACGTCCTGAGACGTACATTATGTCTGTACATTAAGCAGCGATAGGAAATGAATCGACCAATCAGAAGTGAAGTATGACTGACTGGTACATGATTACCGACCACAAATTCGGTTTCTAGAGGACATGGACGACACTCCTGGAGCATATTTCAGGTAGGTGGTGTTTTCGTATACAATGCATGTGGGTCCGTTTTCCTCAGGAGACCCGCTGTTCCAGCACGGCAATACTCCGGTGCACAAAACCAGCTCGATATGAAGCTCCGGGTCGGAGTGGAAGATCTTATAGGGGTCTGACCTTCAAACCTATTCAACACCTTTGGGATGAACAGGAAGGCCGACGTCCTCCACAAGCAGATGGGTAGTGTGTGTGTGTGTGTGTGTGTGTGTGAAATGGGGTGTTCCGAAAGTACACATGGTGTATGAATAAAAGTGCTATTTAGTCACATGGGCGGCTCGGGTTTTCTGAGGTAAAAGAAATGTCATTTTGTACCGTCATGATGTATATGCCCTGTTGTCGTATTTAGTGTGAATAGACCACAAGAATCGGACGTTTCATTATCAGTGAAAGGTCATGAAATACTTTATGAGGTGGGCGGAAAAAACAACAACAACAACAACAGTATAAAGTCCTGAGTAGGGGCAGGAAGTGAGGTGTTACTTGGCCACCTTTCGTAGTTCTGCGAGGACCCAAATGGCGAACGTGAGCAGGGCGACGGAGCCGGATTGGTGCGTGGCTGCCAGGGACGTGGGCACGTACAGGAGCAAAGTGCTAATTCCGAGGACCACCTAGAAGGACGGATGGAAAAAAAAAAAAGCAATATCGGAGGCTAAAATGAGGTTTGTTTTTTCACCCCAAAATCCTGTGGTTAAAAAAATTCCATAGCTATGCAAAAAATGGCATAATGAAAATGTTATAAAATACTTGATATGCAAACCAAATCCATTACAGGGCAAGAAATCCAGTGTAAAATATAGTACTCAACACTTTTTGTGGCTTGTATTGATTGTTATAATTTTAGCCACTAGAGGGCATGTGCTGTACCATAACGTGTCTCTATATACATAATATAGTGTCATGATGAGACTTCCTTAATCTTCCATCCTTCTTGTCAATGTCACTTTTCACCCGCACTATATTTGTTCCCGAACGTCTGAAATGAAGCACTGACCTGTGTGTACGCCATGGCGGTCAAGCAGCTGATGGCCATCTTTGTCCTCCTGGGCAGCTGCATGCGTCTAGAGAAAAGGAAGAGGCCGCTGATGGCTGCCAATGAGGAAATGCCCTGCAGGAAGACAAACAATTGTTTACTAAACATGAGGAGATCTCCGTTACAACTGGGATTCAAGCAGGGCTTTGCTCGGGCGGGTCGCTCACCAGAATGCGGTGGTCGAACTGGACGGTTGTGGGGTTCTCGAAAACGTTCTTGAGTGTGGGGGAGAAGGCCAGAAGATCGTCTGGGATCCAGTAATCGCCCATCTTGGGGAAAGAGTTGTACACTAATCCAGCGTCGAGGCCAGCGACAAAGGCTCCTGGGGAGAGAGGGAGGGAGAGAAGGAGGGAGGGGGGGTTGTGTTGACATCCCATCACACTCATCGTCCTCATACCCTTCTTCTCTTTCCTTTATACCCTTTAACACCATTATCCTTAAACCCTTGTATGCTTAAAGTGGATGGGTTTCTTTCTTTTTTTGTTTTTGTTTTTTAATAAAACTTCTTTCTGCACAACATTTCTGCGTTTTACTGAAATTTCTGTGTCGTATTCGTTCTCACCTGAGAGCGCTGTCAGGAAGACCAACGCCCCCGTGCCCTTGGCGAACCTCCTGAGCTGCACGATACGTCCGGTGTCAGGAAGCTGTGCAAAAAGATACATTCACGGGCTTCGTTTAAATGTGTGTGTGTGTCACTCAATGTCCGAATGTGGCCCTCGAGAGCTTAAAAGGTGTATAATGGTCTTCAAAATAAGGCCACGCTGCGTTAAAACGTGTACTGGCGATAACCTACATCTCCCACGATGCACCCATATATACTGAGAGCCATTTTTGGGGGGGTTGCAGATGGAAGGCACTTCCAGGGAAGATGGGAAAGCGAATACATGCTTGTGCTTCAAGGAGAAAAAGTGCTGTGAGGCATGTTGTTAGAAACTGGCCTTAACCGAGCCCCTAAATGCATCCCCCTCAACCCCCCTCCCCCCCAAAGCCCAGTATCTCTAAACTTGCACTTGCGGAAAAATCAAATCAATTTTAAGCCTGTGGAAGAATCCGGGAGAGATCCGTGCCAATAACAGAAAGCCGATTGGCTGTCGCATGTTGGTCTCATTTGTAATTGCAATAAAGTCGCTACCGAAAGAAAACCCGAATAAACAAATAATAAAGGTTTATTATCATTACAATTGTGACTTTATATCTCGCAATTCTGAGCGGAAAAAAGTCTGAATAATGAAATAAAAAGCAATAACCTTTTTTTTTTTTTTTTGTTCAGTGGCAGAAATGGGCTTCCATTAAAACACCATCATGAACAACAACAACAAAAATAAAACACACAAAGAAGCACTCTAAAGTGCTCCAGGAGCATTATAATGAGAACTAATGGCAGCGTAATTAAAACCTGTTTAGAATTATTTCAAACTATAAGGCCTAAACTTTCGTCTATTAAATTTGAGACGTCTTTAGGACTCCGCAGAACCCCTAGTGTGTGTGTGTGTGTGCGTGTGTACGTGTGTACCCTGTTTGCAGGAAGCATTAGTGTGAGTCCTGTCCAGAGACTGCCGCAGTACAGGAGGAGAGCTGAACCCAGATGAGACGCCAGTCTGTACTGACTGACACGGGGAACATCATACGAGTCGGGCTTCTCCTCCAGTCCACTCTTTACCATGTACCAACCCAGCAGCCCCTATAACCAAAACACAAATACCTACTAAAGCAAATCACGGATCGGATAGACAAAAAAAAAGGGGGAGGGGACAAATAACTAGCCGTAAGAAAATGTGACTATAAATAACTTATGAATAGCAAGCAAGGCATTTTTAAAAGCTGTTGCTGACTGATTAACACGTTCACGTGAACACACGACACATGCTCTGTGTAGTGCTTAAAAAGTGGTATCCGCTGGGAAAAAAAAAAAAAACAAAAAAAAAATAATTACAAAAAAAAAATATAATATATATATATATATATATATATGTGTGTGTGTATGTGTGTGTGTATATATATATATATATATATATATAGTATATGTGTGTATATATATGTGTATACCACTATATATGTATATATATAGCCACCATGTGCCCCTATATATATATATATATATATATATATATATATATATATATATATATATATATATATATATATATATATATATATATAGTGGTTAGCACGTTCGCCTCACACCTCCAGGGTCCTAATCCGGGTTCGATTCCTGTCTCGGCCATGTGTGTGTGTGGTGTTGAGTTTGCATGTTCTCCCCGTGCCTCATGGGGTTTTTCTCTGGGTTCTCCGGTTTCCCCCCGGTCCAAAAACATACACGGTAGGATGATTGGCACCTTGGAAAATTGTCCACGTGTGTGTGTGTGTGTGTGTGTGTGGTGTTCCCTGTGATGGGTTGGCATTCCATCCAGGGTGTATCCTGCCTTAATGCCCATAGACGCCTGAGATAGACACAGACTCCCCGTGACCCGAGGGAAGATCGGATAAAGCGGTAGAAGATGAAGATGAATGAATATATATATATATATATATATACATATACATATATATACATATATGATGTGTGTGTGTGTGTGTGGGTGTGTATATATGTATATGTAAAAAGTGTGTGTTTTTTGATTTTTATGTGTGTGTATATATGTATGTAATGTATATGTAAAAAGAATGTGTGTTTTTGAGTTTTTACCTGGAAGAAAACAAAGCCACACAGGCCCAACACTTTAGCCTTCATTGACCGGTTGAAGTAACCTTTCTTCCAGAAATACACAGTGGGCAGGATGTAGGCTAAGCCCACCAGTCTCCCCCACATGCGGTGCCCCCACTCCATGTAGAAGATGAACTTAAATTCAGTAAGGCTCATGTCATGGTTCATTCTGTTGGAATAAAATGAGTAAAAACAATATCAAAGTGATTATTAGGAACAAGAGACCAGCGTTTTTCTTTTTTTTTTTCCACATGGTCATAAGTAATGAATCACTAATATGCCGAGTTCACCGGTGTATGTCCAACATTTGTTGGGGAAAGAAGGAGTTTTGAGTTAAGGGACGCTCGAGGGGAATACTATACAAGTGAGGGTTAAGGGCCTTGCTCAAGGGCCCACTAGCGGCATCTTGGTGATGCTCGGATTTGAACGTGTGACCTACCGACGCCTTAACGTGCCTGTGATGGAAAGTGTCTATGAAGGAGCGCGTGTGATTGGTCAAAGGTCTCCGCTGGAGCGAGTTTGATTGGTCGATCAAACGTTTCATTTGTATTTTTAAAAAATGGATTATGTATTCGTGTATCAGGGACTCACATTTTAAACTCGGGAAACTGCTGGTATTTGGAGAACTCCGCCTCCCACTCGCTTTGCGTCCGAGGCGGCTTCATCTCCTTCACCAAGTGCCAGTCCACCATGGAGAGGCCCGACTCCGTCAATCTGGGTAAACAGACTGGATTTCCAGGAATTGCTTTCTGATACGACATATGATCTAGGAATGCTATAAAGTTCATAAAGGTTACATTTGCCATTTGAATGCATTGTTAATTGTTGGGTTTCTACAGGGCATTTCAAAATGTTACTACCGCACCCACACTTATTACCATTCATTCCCATTGCCAGTACATTCAGATCCAGGATCAGGTGTATTTGAAAATTATGCAACGTCAACTGTAGGGCGGATGTTTTTTTTTGTTTGTTGTTGTTTGTCGTTGTATCAATCGAGTATTTAATAAAGAAAAAGTACTTCTTATCGGATTGTCGGTCATGTGATCCGTGAGAACCCAAAGAATTCTTCTATTCTATTCTTCTTTTTCCTCAAGCACTAAAAATGTATATGCATCCATCATCCATACTGGAACATATGCACACATGTGTATGTGTGTACGTACAAACAAACAAACAAATAAATAAATACATACACACACACAGGGAAGGTTACTTGGGAAATGTAATAGGTTACAGATTACCCTATTCACATTCAATAAGTAGTGTAACTTTTCAGTGACTTCATAAAACTAAAGTAACTAAAGATGACTTTTTGATTACTTTCATTTGTCCACTAGGTGGCGCTTTAACTTAACGTTCGAAGAATAAAACTGTTCAAAAAATAGGTTCTACTTTTTGAACTGAAACTGCAGCAGATCGTCATCATTCAAATCAAAATACACGTCGTCTAAAGCACTGATTTGACTTGAAATTGTTCGGATGTAACGCTATTTGTAATCTTTAACGTTTTCATAAGTAACTGTCAATTAATTACACATTTTTCTCAGTAACTGTAATGGATTACTGAAACGTTACTGACCTGGTTACTCCTCCCAGAATAACGGCGCCCAGTACGAGGCCACTGCATCCAACCAGCCAGCGGCCCACAATCCGGTCTGACGCCGCATTGGGGAGGGCTTTGGAGGAACACTGCGCGTATACGGCCTGGCCCACGGCTGTGTTCTTCCCTCTGGTGCACAGCCATCGTTTCAAAGGTGAGGGCTGAAACAAGAAACGCACGGTACAGCTGAAACGTTTAACCAGCTTTTACACAGATAACGAGCTAATAAAGACCGTGTACGATTGTACCAGAAGTCCTCAATTGCACAATGCTGACAAAAGCAGCCAAGCTGCCACCCTCGGGTCCACGAGCAAGGCCCTTAACCCTCTGTGCTCCCGGGGGCGCTGTATCATGGCTGACCCTTTGCTCTGACCCCAGATTCCAAGAACAAGCTAAGGAATATGCGAAGAAAGAATTTCACTGTGTTGTAATGTGTATTATATATGTATATCTGGAACCATGAGCTGCAGAGTAGTTCACTGGGATGGATCGGTAGAGGGGGGGTGGTAATAATAATAATAATTAATTACATTTATATAGCGCTTTACATTACGATACAGGGATCCTCCTCATCCAACACCGGTGTACGGCATCCACCTGGGCGATGTGACGCCAGAAACCCCCCCCCCAATCCCTATACTGGGGTGTTAGGACCCACACAGACCACAGGGTAAGCGCCCCCTGCTGGCCCACACTAACACCTCTACCAGCAGCAACCTAATATTCCCAGGTGGTCTCCCATCCAGGTACTAACCGGGCTCATCCCTGCTTAGCTTCAGTGGGCAAACCAATCTTGGTCTTACAGGGTGATTATGGCTGCTGGTCACGTGACTATATCATCCACGTGACTCTACAGTGTGTAAATATTGTATGAATGAATGAATGGTGTCCAGTGCATCCAGTATCCCATATCTTAGACCATGTTTCCGTTATATCGATCTTTATATATGCAAATGTCAGCTATTACGACTCATATCAAACACTCTCTCGAACGTATTATTAGATATTTGACCAAATATATACTACCCCCCCAAAAAAAACAACAACAACAACAAACAAACCCTAAATCTGGAATCTCTTACGTGACTGTGTTGAAATCCCCTCGCTGCGTTTCTGTAGCCGCACCGGACTACGTGGCTCAGCGCTGTTAGCAGCATCACCACGCGTTATAACCACCTGCTAATACCGCTCTACTACGCTCTCATTGAGGTCTTCGCCAGGGAGACGCCATGTTACTTCCAACCCCTTTGGTGACGTCATACCCGAGCGCCGAGACACGTGTAAACACGGATATGGGTATAATACCGCGTAATAACGCATTAATTCATTACACACATATTTTTTATGTATTTTTTTTTGTTTTCAATTCTTATAATTCTATATTCTATAATTCTTCCACGGTGTCGTTTGTTTGATATTATCAACAATAAAGCAGGTTTGTTTGGGTCTTGTCCCCATTTAAGCGCCGAATGTCTCCCCGCAAACGAGTGGCTTAAATGTTTTCTACAAACACATTTATTCACGCTTTGTACACGTTTTAAACGCACCCCTATAAATAAATAAACAAATCAAACACAAGCGCAATATTCTGGGCTGCATCCTAAACACCCCCCCCCCCCCCCCCCAGGTTAGTAAATAAATAGGGTGCTGTATAGGGCGCCTAAGTAGGGAATAGGGAGCTGTTTGGGACGTAAGCAAAGCCGTCGCGACTCTTGCACGCTTGAAGCCATAATAAAAAAAAGAGTAACAAGGTAATTTTGGAATCAGCGCTGTTTTATTTTCACTCCCTTTAGCTGGAAGTTTGAAGCACGACGTTGCCTTTATATATTAAACATAAACGAGCGGATGACTTCCGAGACGCCGAGCTATATGTTACATTTAATAGACAGGATTTGCACTGGGATTGTAAAATGTTGCTGAATGATCGAAACACGCATCGAACGAATGCAAAGGGAATACTAAGAGCATTTCTGCTACTTGGGCTACTTGGTAATACGCCTTAATAACGACACGCACATGTGTTGCATAGTTTATGTTTGTGCGCATGCGCAGTTAGACTCGACCTGCCAACGATATGGCAGGGTGTGAGTGATCTGCTCCTTGTGTCTTCTTGTGCCTAGAAGATCCGAAAAGGGTGTTTCGATTCGCCGATTAATCGATTAGACCCGAAGTTTGCATGAACAGTGCGACCTGGAATGAATGGACTTTTGGTGCCACCTAGATGAGGATGGGTTTCCTTCTAGAGTTACTGATTAGAAGGTCATGGGTTCAACCCCCCCAGTGTCCCAATCTGCCACTGATGGGCCCTTTAACGTGGCCCTTGACCCTCTGTGGTCCTGTGCTGCTGCATCATAACATCCTTAAAACATGGTTGGGAAAGCGATCATTTCCATTTTAAGGATTTAGACTCGCAAGGGAATATTCCGGGGGGGAAAAAACAGGATTTTAAGGGTTTATCCAAACATGGAATTTTATAGGATTGCATGATAAATTCCCGGGACCTTTTATATCAACTGTATCGTATTCAAACAACAATACAAACCCAGGGCTGCCGAAACGAAGCTCGACGCGGACGAATAGTAATAGTAATAGTAATAGACGCAAACGTTATTGGGAATGGGAAGAAAAGGGAATGAATAAGCGAGGCGTAAATAACGCAACTTGGATGTATTGCTTTGTTGTGTTCACAGATGTTTGTAATAACAAAAACGAAAAGCCGTTTTTATAAACTTGAACTAAAAAGTGCAGTTTGGTGTCCCGCTGATTTTAACAACGGCCGTCGTTACTTTAAAACGTGTACGAGTGCATTTTCTCCTCAGGCTTTATGGCGAGTTTGGCTTCGCTAATAATAAACACACATTTGAGTAAAGCGATCGTATTTGTTGATTAGAGGGTGGACAAAAGCTATTCATTTAAGCTACGTTAAAACGACCACTAAATACAATTCACATAGAAATGAATGAGAAATTTATTAATGAACAAAAAATGCATATTAAAAGAGTCCAAAGTGGAAATGAATATAAAATAACAAATTATTTTATTTTGAAGAGAGATTTTGAATGAATTATATATTTTTACAACATACATTGTTGTGTGTGTGTGTATGTATATATATATATATATATATATATATATATATATATATATATATATATATATATATTTGTATATATATTGTATATATATTTGTATATGTATATGTGTGTGTATATATGGTGGGTGGGGTTTTGTCATCCACAGCCCGAAGGAACTCAAACGGCTTCCCTCCATTTTTTTGTTTTGTTTATTTCTTGTAAAGACTTCGCTTCCAGAATTTGCTGCTCTTGAATAGATTTCATTCTTCCCCTCTGGTACTGCTTCCAAAACAAAACCCCAAAGTGCGTTCGATCCGTCCCCGTGGGAGGTGTTTTTTTCCTTTCCTAACGTTCCACAAAAATCTTCCGTTTTCAATTCCGCACTCCTCAGGACTTGTTGCCCAAACACATTAGACTTGTTTAGATGTTCATTTGCAACCCTGTGATGTTGAAGTGTGTTCTGAGTGCATTGTGCCGATGCAGGAAAGTCTCGCCCCCAATTTTGCACCAAAGGTCTTTTGTCAGAGGTCAAAAAGGGTTTCCATTTGGCTGTGCAGCAATTACTTGAGCAGTTTTCTTGGTCTCGGCAAAGTTTTCTTTGTTTTTTTGTTGTTTTTTTCCTATCACAAAGTGTCCGTAGTTCTTTCTGTCACGGTTTTCATTGTTCTTTTTTCTCGGAAACCTATCCTGGCTTTTTTAACCATCCTCTCAGGAGATTTTCTTTGTTCTTTCTCGCAGAGAGTTTTTGCTGTTTTTTTTTTTGTAGGAAAGTTGTTTTGTCTCTCTACGAAGGAGGTGGTAGGAGGTGGAGGTGTGTAGCCCAGTGGTTAAGGTGTTGGACTCTGGACCGGAAGATCATGGGTTCAAACCCCACCACCACAAAGATGCCACTAGTGGGCCCTTGAGCAAGGCCCTTAACCCTCAATTGCTCAGTTGTAAGTCGCTCTGGATAAGGGCGTCTGCTAAATGCCGCAAATGTAAATGTACAAAAGTTTTCTTATATCAGAAAGTGTACTTCGAACAAGGTTCTTTTCTTCGACTTTTCTTCGACTCATCAGAAAGCACCTAAGAAAAATGTGGCGATGTCATAGGCGCTTGGGCCCGTCATCGCTGCCCACAGCTTTATTATTATTTTTTTTCCCCCTTTTTAATGGTTTTACTGGCTTTTTGTGGTACTTTGACCAAGACTTTGATTTTATGGTTCTTTCACAGATTTTAAGCAGCCTGCCCTTTTTTTTATTGTTCTTTTTGTTTTGTTTTTAACGATTTTTATTCTTCATTCGTACTCTCTCTCGCAAGGTTTCCATTTTCACAATTAGTTGTCGCAATGTTTTCACGGATACCACAAAACTTATTTGAAAAAATTCCAGATAAATGAACTTTCTCCGGCTTTTTGCCTCTAAATCTGTAAGTGCATTGCCTCTGATTATTGGGAGAAAGTTTGGAAATTTGCATCACCTGGCCTTTCCTAATAAACACTGTGGAAATGCCATCGCTCCAAGGAGCTAATTAAGGTCTCGGGTCATTTTGGGCGCGGAAAGTTTTGGTGCTTCTCTTGTATGAAATAATACTAAATGAATCTAAATTAAAAAAAAAATCTTCATTAAACTTCTATTCATCTTTCAATCCTCAGTCTTTTCCACGCCCCTATGGATTAAATCCTAAACCTAACCATGCTTTCTCTGTTTTCTGTACTGGTGCAGGATGGCAGAAGGCTTCCTGATGGAGGTATGCGTGGATTCAGTCGAGTCTGCCATAAACGCGGAACGGGGAGGTACAAGTGCAAAAGAGCGTTCACGCCCACATCGGATAAATAATCCTATTTTTCCCGTCGTATTTGCTAATAAAAGTTCGTCCTCGTTCCGAACGCAGGTGCCGGTCGGATCGAGCTGTGCTCCAGCCTTATTGAAGGTGGCATCACACCCAGCGTCGGTGAGCAAAAAAAAACCCTACATATCTGCTGCACTAGAATTTATTTATTTATTTATTTATTTATTTTCCCTTTTTTTTATGTATACCCATGTTCCTAGTATAATATTTACCTCATATTTACCTTTTTTGTTTGTTTGTTTTTTCTTCAACAAAAAGGGTGTGTGTGTATATGTATATATATATATATATATATATATATATATATATATATATATATATATATATATATATATATATTTGCAAACAGTTTGTATTAGCAAAATGTCTTTGGTTAAATCTATTTTACTGATATATTTACGCAAAATATGAGTATATATTTTTGTGACATATATATAATGTAATGTGTATGTAATATAATGTAATATGATGGAATAGAATATTTATTTTACAGAACGGAGCAAAAGAATCCAAACCCGATTTGAGATTTACTAATAATATATGCAGATTAATAACTATATATTTGTTTTTATTTATTTATTTATTTAATTTTTTTTTTTATGTATGCCCATGTTCCTAGTATAATGTTTAGCTCAGAGGATGTTTTCCAATTTAGTAAGATTTAGTAAGAGTTGTTTATTAAAATTAAATTCGTTGTTTATTTAAACTTAATTGTTTATTTTAAAACATAATTATTCTGGCCACCCTAGCGGTGAAATAAGTAGCCTGAGGATGTGGGTTTGCAAATAATAGTTTGGAAAACGATCCTGGATGATAAAATAAAATAAAAATAAATAAAAATAGTTTACCTCAAGGAAATCCTTTATAGTTCTTTTGTAAGGTGCATTGTAAGGTGCGTTGTCCCCTCAGGTCTGCTGCAGGTGGTCAAGGAGAACGTTCAGATCCCCGTGTACGTGATGATCCGACCCCGAGGCGGCGACTTCCTTTACTCCGAGCGCGAGGTGGAGGTCATGCGGAGGGACATAGAGCTGCTGAAGAGACACCGGGCTGACGGTTTTGTCCTCGGGGCGCTGACCGAGGACGGGCGAGTCGACGCCGAGCTCTGCATGGAACTCCTGGGTACGTCGAGGATTCAAAGAATCGGAATCGAATCGAATGAATCAGTTGTGGAATTGCTTATGTGATTCATTTATGTGTTGAAATAATCATTCCGTGAATGATCATTTTGGGGAACAAAGAACCAACAGTTTATTGGATGTTTTTTTTTGTTTATTTGCACAAACACAAACATCTATCGCCCACGTAGTTTTTGTTATTGGTCTTATTGGGCGTACAATTTTCTTTGTCTTCCTGGCAACCATTAATGACGTATTTACCGAACGTGTCCTTTTCCTTTACAGCTACGTGTCGGCCTTTGCCGGTTACGTTTCACCGAGGTAGATATCGGCGCCTTATACATACGCTAAATATCAAAGGAAACAAGTTTTTAATAACATGCCAACATATATATATATATATATATATATATATATATAAACATTCCCGCTGTCCGTTCCAGCGTTCGACATGGTCCACGATCCGGCCGTCGCCGTGGAAATCCTGGTAACCCTCGGCTTCGAGCGGATCTTGACAAGCGGCTGCGACAGCTCGGCTCTGGAGGGTTTACCGGCCATCAAACGCCTCGTGGAACAGGTTCGTTAAAAACCAGGATACTTTTGCAGATAACCCGATAACCGATAAATGGAGATGACTAATTATATTAGTGAATTTCTATCATTATAAATAATGAATGTAATATAGAGCACAGTTTTTTTTTCCCTCCTGCGATCTATCGTTTAATTGGCAAAACCAATTAATTGCTCGACCTCTGGGACGTCATTGGATGTTGCCCTGGCTCTGGGCCGTCACTTTTTCCTTCAAAAATCAGCCAAGGACAACACAGAGATAGCGAGAGAAGCGTGTCCCTGTGAAACGTGGTGGTACGACTATTGTCGCACTGTTGAGGTGGTTGTGTTTGAGGTGCTGGAATGAATAAGTCGCCACAAACTTGAGGCACATTTTTACAGCGTGGCTTTCATACGGCTGATGAAACCGCGCCCCTCTTGGAAACGAGCTCTTGGGATTCGTCAGGGCCGCGTCGCCACCTTATATTTCATATTTCTCAAAGTGTAACGCGGGGCGGGAGACGGAGAAACTACGGAAGCCCGCTGTGTCAAACCAAGGTCACTATATTAACTCGCTAGATGTAATAATGGCGATTAACTACAAACCGAAACAAAAACCTGGAGCCAAAACCATATGCCCATGTAGTCATGACCTGGATATTTTACAACATTAAAAAGGCAAACTTGCGTAATATTATTGGAAGATTACACAAATGTGTTTTTGGCATTAATAACATGTGCTGTGTGTGTCTATTTTTTTTTCTGACAGGCAAAAGGACGCATAATTATAATGCCAGGTAAGAACTGGGAATATTGCACCCTTGTTGTTGAATATAAATAGATATGCATTACTATGTGAGCGATCTGCTCCTTCACTCTGCGTCGTGTCGGCAAATGAAGCAAATCAGAATAACAAAAAAGAACAAACGAATAAATAAACGTTCAGCGCATCCACTCACGCTTCCTAAATTCCCCCGAATTACGCCCCCTAGCTGCGCATTCACAACAGGTATGATATATTACCGTACGGAATCTTACGCAAGCACATCGCATTCCCAAATCCGTATTACGCAATAAAGCGCATTTTTACTAAACGCGACGCGCTTCCGTATAACCTTAACACCGTATCACCAGTTTATATGGGAAAAGCAACCGGAACACAATTCTTAAAGGAGCCACGTCCCATATTTTACACTTAAAACCACCACTAAACAAAATAACAAGAAATTCATATGAAAAGAATCATTTCCACACTAAAATAGACAGTAAATAATCAATAATTTTATTAAAGGGAGCGATTTTGAGAGAAATTTATATCATTAGAATGTCTGTTACAGTATTAGAAACATGAAACACATTCGTTGAAAACGTGTGATTAACGTCCGATTAATCACTTGCGTTAACCTGTGGAAATCGTGCGATTAATTGCGACTAAATATTATAACTAGCAAGTAAGTAAGACGATATAAGGCCAAACAGCATTATTCTGCATTGTATTTATTTATTCATTCATTCATTCATTCATCTTCTACCGCTTTATCCGATCTTCCCTCGGGTCACGGGGAGTCCTGTGTCTATCTCAGGCGTCTATGGGCATTAAGGCAGGATACACCCTGGATGAAATGCCAACCCATCACAGGACACACACACACACACACCCTTTTTTTCTTTCTTTCTTTCTTTATTTTTCAGGTGGAGGCATCACCGAGCGCAACCTGCAGAGGATACTGGAAGGCTCGGGCGCGCAGGAATTCCACTGCTCGGCACGTTCAGCCAAAGACTCTGCCATGAAATTCAGGTAAACTGGTGTGTGGGAAGGGGAAGGGGGCGGGGCTTAGGGATTCTCATCGTTACATCATCTCACGCCTGATTGTTTCTTCCCGACAGGAACTCCAGCGTGAGCATGGGAGCCTCGCTCGCAGCACCCGAGTACTCGCACAAGGTGGCCGACGTGGGTAAAGTGCGCAATCTCAACGCCATTGCCAAGAACACGCTGTAGTGGCAAAGATTCCGGGCTCGGTTTAGGGAGCAGGTCCTCCTCGAATTGGAGAAAGTCCATGTAGACGCCAAAGTAACCAACGACCCAGGACGCCCTTTAAAATAAAAATAAATAAATAACATTATTATTTTTATTATTATTATTATTATTATTATTATTATTATTTCGAGCCACAGCAGGTCCGAGCGCTCGCACTGGCGCTTGTTATTTGTCCTCGTTCGGTCTCCTCGGCGGATCGTTATGTAATTCGATATAACCCTCTCCTTAGTCATTCTCCCAAAGTCATTTACGTTTACCGCAGATGCCAGACGAACGTATCCAGAGCTACTTACAATTGGTAAATTAAAGGGTTAAGGCTCTTGCTCAAGAGCCCCCTAGTGGTAGCTTGGTGGTGGTGGTGGTGGGATTTGAACCTGCGATCTTCCGGTCCAGACGCCAATGGCTTAACCACTGAGCTTTCCTTTCTCGAAAGTAAGCATTTTCTGCTTGATGATTATTAAACGCAAATTCCTCACACACACACACACACACACACACACACACACAAACTTCATTTAGGCGAATGGATGACTTTTTCTAGCGCTGCTGTCTAAGCAAACATCTTGTACCACTCTGTCATCCCCAAAAACATCGCTTAGAAGCTGTGTGTGTGTGTGTGTGTGTGTGTGTGTGTGTGTGTGTGCATTTAAATATCATGCTATATGTATAGTAGAAAGAGGGGCACGGTGGTTTAGTGGTTAGCACGTTCGACTCACACCGCCAGGGTCCAGGGTTCGATTCCCGTCTCGGCCATGTGTGTGTGGAGGTTGCATGTTCTCCCCGTGCCTCAGGGGGTTTTTCTCCGGGTTCTCCGGTTTCCTCCCCGGTCCAAAAACATGCACGGTAGGTTGATTGGCACCTTGGAAAATTGTCCCTAGTGTATGAATGTGTGTGTGTGTGTGAATGTGAGTGTGTGTTTGCGCCCTGTGATGGGTTGGCATTCCATCCAGGGTGTATCCTGCCTTAATGCCCATAGACGCCTGAGATAGACACAGACTCCCCGTGACCCGAGGGAAGATCGGATAAAGCGGTAGGGTAATAGATAGAAGTTTGCAGACATGTAGAAGGTGGGTTTAAAGATCGGATGAAAGATGAATGAATGAATGAATGTATAGTAGATATTTACTCAAACCACCAATGCGGTGATCAAAACCTCCACTAATCAAAAACACAAGACTTTTGGCCCTTCGGCGATGTCGTCAGCGAATGTTAATTCTCAAAATTACGTCTACTAGCAATTACGTCTTAATAGTGTAAGAATAGTGCATACAGAAGCCGTGCGAATGTCCCTGATTGGACCTAAACCTTGAAGCCCTTCCAACACCGCCAAAGCTTCCTCCCCTATAAGTGTCTAATTCTATAAGATGAGGCATCAACGTATTGATTTGTTACGCGTAGGACCTCGGGAGCGCCTCGGCTTTTGGGCGCCGTTTAAAGCGATGACCTCCTCGGCTGGAGACTCGTTATCTTTTGTCACATGACTCGGCAGCAGCTTCGCCCGCCTCTTTGAACCCGGGGTTTTATTGACGCTATCTTAAAGCGCCAGCGATCAAGTCCGTAATCTGTAAAGTGCATTATGAACAAAAACGAGGCGGGAAAAAAACAGATGAAAATAATAAAAAGGGGTTTTTGATGAAATTAATTTTTCATTGACATTTTTTTCTTGTATAAAATATATATCTTATAAAATTGATCATGAAGTAAATAATAAAAATTAAAAAAAGCACTTGAATAGCATGTTTGTGTTTGTTGTGATTCTAGATCCTTGGTTCAAGTGATGGTCTTTGGGGGATGTCATTAAGACATTATATATATATATATATATATATATATGTATATATCATTCTAGTAATAGATGTATTATTATGTGTGTGTGTGTGTGTATGTGTGGTGTATGTATGCTATATATATATATATATATATATATATATATATATGTACATATATGTATGTATATGTGTGTGTATGTGTGTGTGTCTGTATATATAATATATATATATATATATATATATATATATATATATATATATATATAAAAACATAGAATATTTATTGTTACAAACAAATGGTGAAATTGAATCCACAACACTTTCTTCCAGACATTCACTCTCTATTTCTTGTGCCATTTCTTTCCCCTTTTGCCAAGTTTTTACATTTTAAATAATGAACAAACCATAAAAGACTTCAGATTCATAAAAAAAAAAGAAGAAGAGAAAAAGATCAAATAACCCACATTGTAGGAAATTCTGGAAGGCTCTTAAAATATTTCTCAAACGCCGAACAAAACGGTCCTGAAACCCAATTTGATTTTCCCCGGAATCACCACAAGCGCTTTCATCCAAAGTGCATGAGATGAGCAGCTTTGTGGCCCTGCAAGGTAATGAGTCTTTCTCTTTGCCGAGCCAAAACAACAATCGTCGTCTGCGATTTGCAAGTGAAAAGAGAAGAGGGCCGTTCCAAAAATAGCAAGCGAGTCAAGGCCAATTAGGAAATTAAGTAGGGGGGGGGGGCAGGATGGAACAATAACCAGTTGCATGTAAAATGAAATGACCGGCAAAAAAACTGGATTCCAATCTTCAAAGTGGAATAAAGGAATCAGTTTAAAGGGCACCGCGAGAATGTTTCGGCACCGCCGGTGTTACAAACAATAGCCTGCTTCTAACAGAAAGCTTTCTTTTGATATTTAATATCCCCCTGCTGTCCCCCATTATGGCACTGTGACGGATAAAGCTGATAATGGCGTTGTCTGTTAATAAGTGTTTATTCGTGCAAATGTTTCATTTTCTGTGAAACAGTGGCGTGCGGGGAAACAATTACAGCCAATCAGATCGTTTTGCTGTTCGTTACTACGATTAGAACTTGTAGAGCCTTTGTATGGCACGTTACAGCACTGTGTAGCACTGTGTAGACCTTTATTTGCCACATATTAAATCGATTTCAGCTTGCTTTCTAAACTGAGGTCGGAGTGCAGGGTCGGCCGTGATACGCCCCCCCCCCCCCCCCGGAGTACAGAGGGTTAGGGGCCTTGCTCAAGGACCCAATCGTGGCAGCTTGGTGATATCGCTGCCCGAACCCCAGATCCGTTCAGTAGCCCAGCGCCTTAGACCGTTGAGCTACACCCCTTCCCCAGACCGCTGAGCTACACCCCTTCCCCAGAACACTGAGCTTCACTCCTCCCACAGATGGCTGAGCTATACCCCTTCCCCAGACCTCTGAGCAATACCCCTTTTCCAGACCGTACTATTCCCTTCCACCTGCTGAGCTCCCCTTCCCCAGACCCTCCACCGTGAGCAATACCCCTTTTCCAGACCGTTGAGCTATTCCCTTCCACAGACTGCTGAGCTATACCCCTTCCCCAGACCTCTGAGCAATACCCCTTCCCCAGACCGTTGAGCTACACCCCTACCCCTTCCCCTTCCCCAGACCGTTGAGCTACACCCCTTCCACAGACCGCTGAGCTACACCCCTTCCCCAGACCTCTGAGCAATACCACTTCCCCAGACCGTTGAGCTATACCCCTTCCCCAGACCTCTGAGCAATACCCCTTCCCCAGACCTCTGAGCAATACCCCTTCCCCAGACCGTTGAGCTATACCCCTTCCCCAGACCGTTGAGCTACACCCCTTCCACAGAACGCTGAGCAATACCCCTTCCCCAGACCTCTGAGCAATACCCCTTCCCCAGACCTCTGAGCTACACCCCTTCCCCAGACCTCTGAGCAATACCCCCCCAGACCGTTGAGCCCCAGACCGTTGAGCTACACCCCTTCCACCAGACCCCCTTCCCCACTGAGCTACACCCCTTCCCCAGACCGCTGAGCTACACCCCTTCCCCAGACCTCTGAGCAATACCCCTTCCCCAGACCTTTGAGCTATACCCCTTCCCCAGACCTCTGAGCAATACCCCTTCCCCAGACCGTTGAGCTACACCCCTTCCCAGACACCCCTTCCCCGACCTCTGACCCCTTCCCCAGACCGCTGAGCTATTCCCTTCCCCAGACCGCTGAGCTATACCTCTCCCCAGACCGCTGAGCTATATCCCTTCCCCAGACCACTGAGCTACACCCCTTCCCCAGACCGCTGAGCGGAATATTGTGTGATTCAATCTGTGACAACTTGGTTCTAGCTTATTTTGTTCCCACAGGAAGCTCATCTATCCATTTTAGCGCCGACTGGCCTGAACCCGAGAGCTACAATCATACAAGTTTAGACAACCAGAGCTGTAAATTGTTAACCTGGGCAACAAGAAGCACATGTCAGACACCTGTTACAATAAATCTACAATATTTTCGTTTTGAAACGATAAGGTGGCCGTCCATATGTCATGTGCTACGCTTATTTTATGTTTTTTCCACATTTAGGAAATGTGTATAACTAAAACAGAGATGTAGATGTATTCATTGTCTCACCTCCTATACGAAATGCCATTATTTGGCAACCACTCAGTGAGAACAAAGGGAAGGATTTTCATAACATGACCTTACGTACCTGACGCTGAGTCATTCTCAAGGAAAATTGTTTTCGTTTTTTTTTATATATACAAGATATATACATGCTGGCCGGTACAAAAGCGTATGATATAGAAGAGGCTAATGAGGCAGACTGGGAATGAATGTCAAGAAGAGAACAAAATCTCTTTGATCAGCATTTATTCTCGGTAAAGGAATCGTTGCTTTTTTTTTTTTCTTTCTCGGAAAAGCGTTTTATGTTTTGCTAACAATAAGCGAGGAAGTCTCCCACCCAAAGCCCCACAGCACTGTGGCCTAATGTTCAAGAGAAATCTAGAGAGGAAGTGAATAATAAACACTCTGTCTCACACACACACACACACAGACACACACACACATTCCCCCTTCATAGCAAGCAAACATCCTTTTTGAACTTTAAACCACTGGGCTTCAAAACGTCCCATGATTCACGACGCGCTCCTCTGGACAGGGTTTATTGTCGCGTCCGTGTTGTTATTTTTATCATAAGCGCAGAGTTTCCTACGTAATCATGACTCAGGCCTCAGAGTGACCACACGACCGTAATTACTCTTCATGATTCGACGATTAGCGCGAAGACAAAGGTAAGAGTTATAGTACCATGATTTTTATTTTATTTATTTATTTATTTTGGGTTTATTGCTGATAAGATGTGGTATCTATCTCAAAAGTTAGTGATCACTCTACAATGTTAAGCATTAACAGGATAACAAAAAAAAACCTTGTGAAAAGGTGTTTCAGAAGTTTAATGTCTGGGAAGCTGAGCAGAGATTAACATCTATTTTGCTCCTTGCAGGGAGCATCAGCTTTATTTTCACTGATCGCTGAAGGGCGAGAGCGGCGAGGAATATGTCCGCTGCTCTGGACGAGTACTGCGGGTCAACGTTTTGGGTGAGCTTTGAGTCGCTTCTTGTTTTTTTCTGGGAGCACCTGACCTGGTTGTATTATTTATTTATATTTTATATTTATATTTTTTCAATCTGTGCTAAAGTGTATGTGTATATATATATATACACACACAACATATATAAATACACACAAACACATATATATATATATACATACACACACACACACACACACACACATATATATATATATATATATATATATATATATATGTATAAATGAATAAATGAATAAACGAATAAACGAATAAATGAATGTATACATATAATAAAAAATATAATATAAAAAATATTCACTGTTATTGACATTGGAATAGAACTGTCAAATGGTTATTAAAAGGTTAAAGCGCTTGTATAATAAATGATTTTCATTTAATTACATTTGTCAAAGAATGATCAACTAGCCATTTAACCACACAATATATGTATATATATATATATATATATATATATATATATATATATATATATATATATATATACCATATATACCATTTTTCATTTAAACCCTAGCAATAATCCGTTCTTTGGAACGTCTTTATAACTATGTATAATACAAACATAAAACATATAAGTTAATAATCAACGAGTGATGTTTGCTGATGTAAGCTTTACGATCATAAGGATAATAATGAATGACCATGCAGGAGCCGCGGCTAATCATCGGTCATCTTTGGACCATGACTTTGCAGTTTGGGTTATATGCAGCACTCGGGTGCCTACACTAAATAACACCCGCAAATTTAGTGTGCGAGGAAGGCATTGGAATGTGGCATGGCGGACAAACAGCACACGGGTTCATACTGAGTTGTAGAAGTAATAGATTTTCATTTTTACTCATTTTATTTTCCGTTTATACCTGTAATATGTTGCTTCAAAAAAAATAAATAAAATAAAATAAAAAATAATATATATATATATATATATATATATATATGTATATAGGCGGGGCACGGTGGTTTAGCGGTTAGCACGTTCGCCTCACACCGACAGGGTCCGGGTTCGATTCCCGTCTCGGCCATGTGTGTGTGTGGAGTTTGTGCATGTTCTCCCCGTGCCTCAGGGGTTTTTCCTCCGGATTCTCCGGTTTCCCCCCGTCCCCCAGTCCAAAAAAAACATGCACGGTAGGTTGATTGTCACCGTTGGCAAAATTGTAGCTAGTGTATGAATGTGTGTGTGATGTGTGAGTGTGTGTGTGTGTGCCCTGCGATGGGTTGGCATTCCATCCAGGGTGTATCCTGCCCTTAATGCCCATAGACGCCTGAGATAGACACAGACTCCCCGTGACCCGAGGGAAGATCTGAATAAAGCGGTAGAAGATGAATGAATGAATGAATATATATATATATAATATATATATATATATATATAATTTTTTATATAATATTATAGATTATAACACACTTCCTAAATTTCCCCGAATTACGCCTACTAGCTGCTGCAATTCACAACCAGGTACGATCTTCTCACTATATTAGTGTATAATTACTGTATGGATCTTTACTCAAGCGCATCGCATTCCCAAATCCGTATTACTGCAATAAAGCGCATTTTTTTTCTTTTCTGCTTCCGTATAACCTAAACACGTATCACCAGTTTATATGGAAAAGCAACCGGAACACAGTTCTTAAAGGAGCCACGTCCCATATTTTACAATTAAAACCACACACTAAACAAAGTAACATTGAAATGAACAAGAAATTCATATTAAAAAGAATGATTTCCCGAGTAAAATAAATATTAAATAATGAATAATTGTATTAAAGGGAGAGATTTTGAGAGACATGTATATAATTATAACATCTGTTACAGTTAGTTAGCGTATTATATATGTGTGATAAAAATGTGATAAAGTATTCGTTTATGGTACATGGAAAACGTGTGATTAATGTGTTATCAAATATTTGAATATTTCAATAATTGACAGCCCTAATATATATATATATATATATATATATCTATATATATATATATATATATATATATATATATATATATATATATATATATTGGCAATGCCTACAACAGACCATAATATAATCTTCAGACCCCCTTGCATTCTCTACGACCCCAAATGATACGACTTCGAAATACTTCACACCGAAGATGTGATTCCAGGAATTGGTGATGTTTTGGTGCCATTGTGCGATATTAAACGTCACATCAGTCCTGCAGTGCCCCAAGTACAGAAAGTGCCCCAAAGGTCCCGCGTCTCCCCAAAACAAAAAAATGATTACATAACGTCAGGACCTGATGTGCATAAGCGTTACTTATTCACCAGCACATTACACGGGGAGGGATTTCCTTATATTCCATCCCTTTTTTCCCATCAAAATCTTTGATGATGTGCAAAGGCAGGTGCGAAAAGGTTATTTTAAACAACTGGGATTTAACAATTCAGTCTTGGGCGGGGGGGGAACCATCGTATTAATGCTTATTGTGTTTATTTGATACATACTTTTAATGAAGGGTGCCAATAATTATGTATTATTCAACGGATAAAGCCGGAGCCCTGTTTTTCTTCCAGTCATCTACGATAGGAAACCGGAAAAACGTGCCTGAATTTATTCGCCTGTGTATCCACGCCTTTTTCAGAATGCCTCGTACCTGGACCGGCCCGATCCGGATTTGCCGGTGTGTTTGGAGAGGACCGTGTTGGTATGGGTGCCGCTGGGATTCCTGTGGCTTTGCGCCCCTTTCCACTTGGCCCGACTTTTCGGGGAAAAAGCCCCCAGGATTCCCTTCTCCAGACTCTACGTTAGCAAGCAGGTAGGTTCTATTGAGCTTAGCGATATGAATGAGTACCTCTGTAGAGACTACGCTGGGTCCCCCCCCCACTCCATCGATGCATAATGACTTCATCACAGTGAATTCAAATGTCGGAATGCACTTTGAATTCCGGAAATCTGTCCGGAATGTTATTAATGGTCTGTTTAGGAGCCAAAGGAAACGAGTGTACCTTTTTTTCCCCCTTTTTTTTTGCGCGAAAGGAGAGAAAAGTCTACCCTGTGTTTTCTACCCAATGAACTAAACTAATTCCATTATTCCATTAGGTGGTGGCGGGACTTCTTTTCCTGACAGCTATCGCAGGACTCGCTGTCACGCTGGCTGAAGATTTCCCGTCGTCCAACGACTCGGCCATTAAAAAACATCCCGCTGTGCTTTACGTAAATCCAGCGCTGTTCGCCGTCTCTTGGGTAAGACGTCAAATAGACTGCTTGGGGCGTGTTCAGTAAAGTCATTAAAAGGTGTTTTAGGGAAGAGGGGATGGATTATAATATCATAGCATACTATATTAATATGCTATAGGGTTTTTTTTTGCCTTCACTGCGAACCCAAACCCAAGCTCAAGTGATAGAAACCAAGGTCAGGCACGATACAGCAGCCCCTGGAGCACAGGGGCTTAAGGGTCTTGCTCAAGGACCCAAGGGCGGCGGCTTGGTGACACCAGGGCCCGAACCCCCCGACCTTCCGATCAGTAGCCCAGCACCTTAAAACACACAGCTACACCCATTAACCTTAGATACCCTTTCATGATGGTGATTTGGCATTCCCCAACCAGGACACTTCCACCACCATGTTTCACTGTTGCTGAGATGTTCTTTTGTGCCATTTTTCTCTCTCGGGCAAACTTCATGTTTTTCTTCGAGAGTAAAGGTTCCCTCCTTCCCAACCTCCAATTTAGGAAGCTCCTCTTTCTGTTGGAAAGGCATGCACTTTCAAATCAACAGTACCAAGAGTTTCCCTTTAGGTCCTCCACCGAACCCAAAGGTTGATCTCAGTAATAGTCTTGACATAAAGCCAAGTTTGCCAGACAGAGAATGCAGACAAAATGGCACAAAAGCAACAGTGAAACATGGTGGTGGAAGTGTCCTGGTTTGGGAATGCCAGATCATAGACTCCACCATGAAAAGGTATCTTAAGGTGGAGGGGGGGTAGCTCAGCGGTTTAAGGTGCTGGGCTACTGATTGAACGGTTGGGGATTCGAGCCCTGGTGTCGCCAAGATGGGTCCTCGAGCATGTCCCTTAACCCTCTGTGCTCCAGGGGGCGCCGTTTCATGTCTGATCCCGGCTTGCGAACAATCTGGGATGTGTGAAGAGACACTGTTCTGTAATGATTATGTGATAAATAAAGGCTATTCTATATTCTTTTCTATACCATGAATACCCTGTACCCTCTGTGCTCAGTGTAGCATGCTAATCTTTTATTTAAAAGTGACGGCACCCGGACAGTTGTGGATTTGTGACTCTTGGGGATCTTGCAGGTTTTGGTGATGTTCATGCAGGAGGCCGTACGACACAAGGAGGCCGCGGTCGATTCTGGAAGGCTCTTTCTGTTCTGGTTGCTGTTGGTCATCTGTGATATCTTTCCTTTCCAGACAATTCTGAGAAATGCATTACAACAGGTAACCAGTCGATCCGTACTACTACTACTACTAATAATAATAAATTATAATAAATGTAATACATGAGAGGAGCACAGTGGCTTAGTGGTTAGCACCAGAGTCCGGGGTTCGATTCCCGTCTTGGCCATCTGTGTGTGGAGTTTGCATGTTCTCCCCGTGCCTCAGGGGGTTTTTCTCCAGGGTTCTCCGGTTTTCCCCCGGTCCAAAAACATGCACGGTAGGTTGATTGGCACCTTGGAAAAATTGTCCCTAGTGTATGAATGTGAGTGTGTGCACTGAGATGGGTTGGCATTCCATCCAACCTGCCTAAATGCCCATAGGCGCCTGAGATAGGTACAGGCTCCCCGTGACCCGAGGGAAGATCGGATAAAGTGGTTGAAGATGAATGATGTAATAAATGAGGACATCCCCACATCTACTCCCTCATTTAAAACAACTCATGCATAGGTCTGGGCGTCCAAGCAAGCTCACCTTAGCTTCCTCCATGGGAGGTGGGAAGGAGGGATCCTTTACTCTCAAGGAAAAACAGGAAACCTAGATTGGCCGAATGTAGACAAAATGGCACAACAGAACATCTCATCAACTGTGAAACATGGTGGTGGGAGTGTCCCGGTTTGGAGGAAACCAGCTCACCATTGTAGACTCCACCATGAATTCTGGGGTGGACTTAAAACAGGCTGGACGTTCAAGAAACCCCTTAAACATCTCACAAGCCGAAAGAATTCAGGGTCAACTTTTCTCGGACCGATGCCAGAGACCGGTATCTACAAGAAGCTCCTCAGCAAGATGCACTATCTATCAGGGGGTCCAGGGTCGACAGTAACATGTCGATAACGTTTTCCTCAACTGGAATTTGTTGATGTCTTTTGTTTAAGGTTAATTGTTGTTGCTTACCGTAAAATAAAAAAACGGACATCAATATTCTGAATAAAGAACTGGACATTTCATGGGGGTGCCCTCATTTTTCCACATGGCCGAATCCTTTTTCCCCCACTATAAATGTTTGCCAAATCATTTTCGTCTCTTCTTTCAGGAGAGCATAGCAGATCTTCCGAGGTTTTGCCTTTTTTACATCGCTTATGGACTTCAGCTCGTCGCCTTGGTGTTATCAGCCATTGCTGACGTTCCTCCTGACCTTAAGGAGAAGGTGAAAAAGGTAGCTATTCCTTTTTGTATTGTGTGAATATCCATATAAATGCTTCTCCAGTTTTAGTTCATCCCCAGTTCATCGAGGATATATTGTTTCTGAATCCTGCAGAACCCTGAAGTTGGTGCTGTGTTTCTTAGCAGAATCACTTTCAACTGGTTTAACTGGTAAGATTTTGTTACCTTCCGTTATATTTCATTGCATGTAGGGGAGGGGGTGGGTGGGTGTCTCAGTGCTCAGTGGTTAAAGCGCTGGGCTACAGATAGGAAGGTCGGGGCGGGGGCGGGGGGTTCGCCATTTGGCAGACGGCCTTATCCAGAGCGACTCAACTGATCTGAGCAGTTAAGGGTTAAGGGCCTTGCTCAAGGGCCCACTACTGGCACTATGGCAGTGCTGGGATTCGAAGCTTCCAGTCCAGGGCCCAATGCCTTAACCACTAAACTACCACCTTCCTATATCATATATATATATATATATATATATATATATATATATATATAATATATATATATTATATATATATATAGGCCATGATATAGGTGAAACATGGTGGTGGAAGTGTCCCAGTTTGGGGATGCTTCACATTTAATGCTGTAGTGCAGACTGGATTTTATTATTTGTGTATATATATATATATATATATATATATATGTATATGTATATATGTATATGTATGTTCACGTATTGTTTTCTCCACTTAAGGATGGTCATCAGCGGCTATAAACGGCCCCTGGAGCAGAAGGACATGTGGGAGTTGAACGAGAAGGATAGCACGGGATATATCAGCCGTAAGTTCGAGGAGATCATGAAAGAAGAGCTAAGGAAAGCCCGGCAAAGGCTACAGAAGGAACTCGCCAAGACCAAAAACCCTACGCTGAAGTCTGAGCGGAATGGCCTGGCCAAGGGGGTCAGTCAGGATATCTTAGTCATGGTAAAGGATTTTACTACTATTTTTTACTATTGCCACTACAACTAGTACTTAGGGCGAAAATATTTCATCGAGATTAACTCGCACGTTTTCCATGTACCGTATATGAACTGTAACATTATAATTACATACATTTCTCTCAAAATATCTCCCTTTAATACAATTATTGACTATTTAATATTTATTTTCGTATGGAAATGATTCTTTTATAAGGAAATGTTTTGTTTAGTGGTGGTTTTAACTGCAAAATATGGGACGTGGCTCCTTTAAGAATTGTGTTCCGGTGGCTTTTCCATATAAACTGGTGTTACGTTTAGGTTATACGGAAGCGCATCGTGTTCACGAATGAAAAAAAAATGCGTAAATTTAAATATCTTCCCTCGGGTCACGGGGAGTCTGTGTCTATCTCAGGTGTCTATGGGTATTAAGGCAGGATACACCTTGGATGGAATGCCAACCCATCACACACACACATTCATACACTAGGGACAATTTTCAAAGGTGCCAATCAACCTACCGTGCATGTTTTTGGACCGGGAGGAAACCGGAGAACCCGGAGAAAAACCCCCTGAGGCACGGGGAGAACATGCTAACTAGACACACACACATGGCATGGCGGAGGCGGGAATCGAACCAGTGACCCTGGAGGTGTGAGGCGAATGTGCTAATAATAATAATAATAATAATAATAATAATAATAATAATGTTTTGTATATCACTGAAAATCAGTCACAGAGATATAATGCACCTCACGTTGCATGGGTTTGTTTTGTTTCTGATTTGAGTGGAGAGATAATCGCTTTATTGTGACTGAGGTAATTACCTCCTATCGGCATAGATTTCTTTTTTTCTTCCTGAAATTAGATGCATTTTCCTCTTTTTTTTTTCTATCACACAAAACACCATCAAATAGGACAGGACAGGTGTTTGGGATATGATAAATAAACAGGCCTGCTCAAGGGGTTTAATATAATTCCCGGCGTGCCAAAGCGAACCCTCGCAGACGCGAAAAGCCACCCGAATGCTAATTTGCACGCCTTTAGGAGCTTGTATTGCTCGGAAAAAATGTTTTGACAATATATAATTTTTTCCCCCTTTTTCCTGATTAGGAGGAGAAGGGAGAGGCGGCCGAGAAGGAGAAGAAAAAGAAGAAGAAAAAGGACGCCGCTTCAAAGTATCCCGACTCGTGGCTGGTGATCACCGTTATGAAAACCTTTAAATGGGTCCTACTGGAGTCGGCTATCTTTAAACTCTTACAAGACGTGTTTGCGTTCGTGAGTCCGCAGCTGCTCAAGTGAGTGGGTTTTTGACGCCGCGTTCTCGCGTACAGACCCGGTTTTAATCCGCCGAGTGTGTTTTGGACTTTTCCAGTATACGCAGGCGTCAAGTAACGAAGTACAAACGCTTAGCGCTTACAAATAGCATGGCAATTTGCATGGCAAGTATATCCATATACCATAGAGTTTATTCATTCATTCATCTTCTATCGCTTTATCCGATCTTCCCTCGGGTCACGGGGAGTCTGTGTCTATCTCAGGCGTCTATGGGCATTAAGGCAGGATACACCCTGGATGGAATGCCAACCCATCGCAGGACACACACACACACTCACACACACACATTCATACACTAGGGACAATTTTCCAAGGTGCCAATCAACCTACCGTGCATGTTTTTGAACCCGGGGGAAACCGGAGAACCCGGAGAAAAAACCCCCATGAGGCACGGGGAGAACGTGCAACACACGGCCGAGACGGGAATCGAACCCGAACCCTGGCGGTGTGAGGAGAACGTGCTAACCACTAAACCACCGTGCCCCTATTTTATTTATTTATTTATTTATTTATTTTCAATGTGTTAAACGTGTTTGTCTTCACGGAGCCCTGAGTGGGAAAAAATAAGCAGGACCCGAAGTTTGCTTTCCCGCAGTCAATTAAATTCCATTAAAAGGCAAAACTGAAACATTATGCAAAACAGTTTCCTGATTATAATATGTTGGATTCGACTATTTACATGCTCTGTTTTGCTTGTTTGTTTATTTGAATAGATTCCTAAGTGATAGTCCATTCGCTTGTATGATATACAGTATATTAAGGTGAATGTTAGTCATCTAATGTGCACATCAGTATTCAGACCTCAGAGCGGATTCGTGAAGTCTTAATGAAGCGTAATTCAGAAGTGACATTGACGTTGGGCGTCTCAGGCGTAAACTATATGGAATTCGGAGTGCTTTTCTTTTTTTTCCTCGCTCATGGAGCGTAATTGCTGCAGCTGGCATGAAATAAACACAATATGTCAAGATGAGATGGATATTTCGTACAGGGAAAACACGAAAAGCTATAATTTCCATTTACGGATAATATAAATGCTTAAATCGTGTATAAATAGTATTCATTATGGAGCAGTGTCACTCCACGTATATACACACACACACACACACACACACACACACACACACACTTTTTCAGGAATAACATTTGAACTGACCTCAAATCTGAATTTAAAAAATCCCCACAAATCATTATTATTGCATTTTTGGTACGGTATGGTATGTGCTTGATTACATGCTTCTATTTATTTGATTAATTAATTAATTTAATAATAGGTTTAATAGTGATATAATTCAACTGCATTTCCTGCGATTAAACCAGATTTGTGACCTAAAATGTCATGATTTTCTCATGTTTATTCCATACTATTATTTTTAAATGGCATTTAAACAAAAAAAATCACCTGCAGTCCGTATTTTCTATACCATACTACTACTACTACTACTATAATAATAATAATAATAATAATAATAATAATAATTAAACATCTGTCTCAGACACTGGGAGCCTTTAAACTACTGATTTATATATATATATATATATATATATATATATATATATATATATATATATATATATATATATATATATATATATATATTTATTGTTATTTATAAAATCAATATAAATAAAATGATTTTTTTTTAATCCCCCTGACATTTAAACCCGTCTCGCTCTCACAGGCACTGGTCATGTCTAACAATGCAAGGAAAGAGTCCACCGTAGGGGAAACGGTCAACCTGATGTCCGCCGACGCCCAGCGCTTTAAACGACGTCACCAACTTTGTCCACCTGTTGTGGTCGTGCCCGCTGCCAGATTATCATATCTATAGCGTTCCTGTGGATCGAACTGGGACCTTCTGTCCTCGCCGGGTCTCTTGGTGATGCTGCTTATGGTTCCTGTGAATGGATTACTGGCCACCAAATCCAAGAAGTACCAGGTGCTTTATTTTCTTTAACAAGGAATTTGAATTAATTCCAATTATTAAAATTAAATTACTGCATTACGGAGAAATTTTTATTTATTTAGGTCGTGTGAGGTGTATAAAAAAAAAAATATATATATATATATATATATATATATATATATATATATGTGTGTGTAACGTTAGATATGTGTTTATAATGTTATCTATATATATGTGTTATAGTATATAGTGGACAATATATATATATATATATATATTTTCTTTTATTCTATAACATTATAAACATATTTCTAATATGATATATATATATATATCTATATATATATATATATATACAAATATATATATATACACACCCATACCACACATATACATATATATATATATATATATATATATATATTATATATATATATATATATATATATAGTATATATATGTAATTCGATTTATGTCATATTAGACATGTTTTTATAAAAATGTTATGTATGTATATAATATATTTAGTATATAGTGTAGTATATATATATATATATATATATATATATATATATATTATCGTAGATATCATCGATAGATATAGATAGATAGATAGATAGATAGATAGATAGATAGATATAGATAGATAGATAGATAGATAGATAGATATAGACGATAGATAGATAGATAGATAGATAGATAGATAGATAGATAGATAGATAGATAGATAGATAGATGAGATAGATAGACAGATAGACTGATAGACGGATAGATGGATAGACAGATAGATATAGATTAAAAAGAAAGGCAGTGGTTATGTATTTTTATATCACATTAAACAAAGTGTAATATTACATTTTTCCCTTGTATAATTATTAAAATATTATATTATATTGTTATACAGTAAATTCCTTTTTTTTCCCCCTCTCGTTGTTTTCACAAATCCAGAAAACACAGCGAGGAGGTTCTTTACATAATAAAAAAATTTTCCTTTTCTCTTAATGTGAAGAAGGACAGACGGAATGATATAACGGAATGTCGCTCGGCTTGCGGGTGAAATGAATCCATGCTGAGAGAGTTTATCGTGTCGTCCGCAGCTGGTGTGTTGTTTGCTGAGGAAAATATTCATTCATTCATTCATTCATTTTCTACCGCTTTATCCGATCTTCCCTCGGGTCACGGGGAGTCTGTGCCTATCTCAGGCGTCTATGGGCACCAAGGCAGGATACACCCTGGATGGAATGCAACCCATCGCAGGGCACACACACACACAAAAACACACACACACACACATTCATACACTATGGACAATTTTCCAAGGTGCCAATCAACCTACCGTGCATGTTTTTTTTTTGGACCGGGGGGAAACCGGAGAACCCGGAGAAAAAAACCCCTGAGGCACGGAGAGAACATGCAAACTCCACACACACATGGCCGAGACGGGAATCGAACCCGGATCCTGGCGGTGTGAGGCGAACGTGCTAACCACTACGCCACCGTGCCCCTCTGAGGAAAATATATTCGGGGAAATTTTCGATGACATGAAACGGCCCGTTTTTTGCACATGAGACCTGTTTGAAATGTAATGTGCTGAAATACGGAATATACACTGTGTTCAAGCCAAGCCTGTAACCATATTAGTATAGTATACTATACTAATATACTATACTATACTATACAATACTATACTACAATATAATACATATTATATTATCACCCATGACACTATAATGCATAATCACATGCCGGTGCTGTAAATTCTATATATGCAAATTCCAGACAAAGTGTTTAGTCGGTGATGAGAGTCTCCCTCTACCTTTCTTACTTGTCTCCAAAACGGTCTCCTTTTTTTTTTTTTTTTGTCTCTCACACAATATCCCGTTTCATTTGCAGATGGAAAACATGAAATTCAAAGACAAGCGCATGAAAATGATGACTGAAATCTTGAACGGCATCAAGGTATTCAATCCCTAAACCCCCCCCCCCCCCAACACCCGCCCCAAACACACACACACACACACACACACACACACACACAACACACCAACCCCTGCCGCTGTTCCTGCACTGAATAACCTACTGTTCTTTATATCCGGAAGAAAAAGAGTGATATTGCATGAAATATCAGCTCAATTCGAATCCCTGGACCTGCTACGTAGTCGTGATTTCCATCCCATTCACACACACACACACACACACACACACACACACACACACACACACATATATACATATATATATATATAACATTATACACACACACACCACACACATATATATCTATATATACATATATATACATATATATAGATCTATCTATCTATCTATCTATCTATCTATCTATATCTATCTATATATCTATATATATATATATATATATATATACATACACACACACACACACACACACACACACCTACATATATATATATATTATATCCATATATATATATATATATATATATACACAGATATATATATATATATATAATATACACATATCATAGATATATATATATATACATATATAGCAACATATATATATAACATATATGAAATATATATATCTTTATATTTTGTTCTTTGTCTTTTTTCATCTTTTTCATCCTTTCATAGC
>JACRUU010000028.1:4916876-4919376 GCA_030449085.1 Kryptopterus vitreolus | reverse complement strand
GTAATACATTGTAAAAAGTCCCGGATTGACATAAAGGACATAAAGTATAAAAGGAATGCAAGGGGCGCAAGCTTAGCGCCAATAGCGATCGCTAATTTATTCGAACGTCTTTCTATTGAGGCTTCATGTGATTGGGTGGTGCAGGATTGCCCCAATAGGGTGGGTATATGGAATGGTATATAGGGAATGGTCTATGTTTCATCCAATCACCATTCACTCTATTCCGCATTTACCTGGATAGGGTTTTTTTTTGTTGTTGTTTTTTTTTTGTAGAAAGTACGGATTAAAAGTAAAACGTTCGGCTGAAAAAGAATCGCTCCGGTTAAAGCGTATCGATACCTAAAACCTCTATTGAAGGAAGACTTGAGTTGAAGGCAGTGAAGGGGACGATCGCGTGCCTTACAACATTAGCGGGTGAAGGGTGTCCCGATACTTTTGTCCCTATAAGTGGGGTTAAAAGCAACATTCCCGTGTTTCCTCAGTGTGTCCCTGGATATCAAAGAAGGTCGTCTCGTGGCGGTGGTGGGAGCCGTGGGATCGGGCAAATCCTCCCTGATTTCCGCCCTGCTCGGGGAACTGCACAACCTCTCCGGCTCGGTCCATATCAAGGTAGCGGGGCAGATAAACAACTGTGCTTTTTGTTTGTTTGTTTGTTTATCATTCATTCATTCATCTTCTACTGCTATATCCAATCTTCTCGGGTCACGGGGAGTCTGTGTCTATCTCAGGCGTCTATGGGCATTAAGGCAGGATACACCCTGGATGGAATGCCGACCCATCGCAGGACACACACACACACACATTCACACACACATTCATACACTAGGGACAATTTTCCAAGGTGCCAATCAACCTACCGTGCATGTTTTTGGACCGGGGGAGGAAACCGGAGAACCCGGAGAAAAAAAACCCCCTGAGGCACGGGGAGAACATGCAAACTCCACACACACATGGCCGAGAGGGGAATCGAACCCGGATCCTGGCGGTGTGAGGCGAACGTGCTAACCACTAAGCCACCGTGACCCCTTGTTTGTTTGTTTATTTATTTATTTATTTCGTGCATTCCTCCAAATTGGACGCGACGCTCCGGGGCGTTAATAAATGAGGCCTGCGAATAAGCCGAGTGTTCCTCTTAATATTTAGAAGCATTTCTTATTACCACAGGAAAAAAAAAAACAGAAAAACAAATAAATCATAAAAATGTGTGGAAATTGATGTCTCTTTTTGTTCTTTTTCTCCTGTCTGTTTTTATTTATTTTTTATTTATTTATTTATTTATCTTCCCCCTCCCCCCCTCTCTCCCTCAGGGATCCGTCGCATACGTGCCACAGCAAGCCTGGATTCAGAACGCCACTCTAAAGGACAACATCCTGTTCGGCTCGGCGAAGGACGAAAACAAGTTCCAGACTGTAGTGACAGCCTGTGCGTTAAAGCCGGACCTGGAATTACTTCCTGGTGGAGATCAGACTGAGATCGGCGAGAAAGTAATTCATTCATCTTCTAGCGCTTTATCCGATCTTCCCTCGGGTCACGGGGAGTCTGTGCCTATCTCAGGCGTCTATGGGCATTAAGGCAGGATACACCCTGGATGGAATGCCGACCCATCACAGGACACACACTCTCACACACACACACACACACACACACACTAGGGACAATTTTTCCAAGGTGCCAATCAACCTACCGGGCATGTTTTTGGACCGGGGAGGGGAGGAAACCGGAGAACCCGGAGAAAAAACCCCCTGAGACACGGGGAAGAACATGCAAACTCCACACACACATGGCCGAGATGGGAATCGAACCCCGACCCTGGCGGTGTGAGGCGAACATGCTAACCACCACTAAACCACCGTGTCCCTTATATAAACACACACACCACACACTACACACACACACACACACACACACACACACACACACACACACACACACACACACACACACACACACACACACACACACACCCACACACACACACACATACATATATATTATATAGTGTCATTGTAGGACGAATGCAGTACAGCAATGCATGTCAAAACAGGCGAATCCAATAGTGGTGAAGAAATGCAATCATTAATACCTTGTTTACCCACAGGGCATCAATCTGAGTGGAGGGCAGAAGCAGCGAGTGAGTTTGGCTCGAGCGGCGTACAGCTCAGCCGACGTCTTCCTGCTGGACGACCCGCTCTCTGCTGTCGATGCTCATGTGGGGAAGCATTTGTTTGAGAAGGTGATCGGACCCAACGGCCTGCTGAAAAACAAGGTACGCCTGTGGGGGGGGGGGGAATGTGTTGGCGGAAGTAGTAACAAAATTTGTTTTAGGCCGTCGATAAACTATTGTATTTATGTATTTACTATTTACACATGGATGTGTGGGTTATTGGATGGATGGGGTGTGTGATTGGGTGGGTTTGTGGTGGATGGATGGATGGATGGATGGATGGATGGATCGTGGGGTGGATTGTTGGATGGATGGGGTGTGTGATTGGGTGGGTAT
>JACRUU010000028.1:4896876-4906876 GCA_030449085.1 Kryptopterus vitreolus | reverse complement strand
GTGCAGCGGGTTGTGTGTTACTCACTGTTACAGGATGTGCTTTAATATTAACACCAGTGACAGATTATTACTTACAGCAGTACGAAGGCCGTCTGTAACACATATAATATTAATGCAATAACGCATAATCTGTATAAATAAAGGAATTAAAACGTCTCAGTTTGGACTGAAAAAGGATAAAAGCCGGATTTGTGTGTGACTTTTAGGCTCCGTGGGTCACAGATACACGTTTTCCCAATGAGTGGCCTCGAGAAGGAAAAATTCAGTTTGAGGACTACAAGGTCAGATACAGACCCGAGCTGGAGCTTGTGCTTCATGGTGTCACGTGCGACATCGAAGACTCGGAAAAGGTAGAGCATTCTATCTGTCTGTCTGTCTCTCTGTCGATCTATCTGTCTGTCTGTCTGTCTATCTATCTATCTGTCCGCCTGTCTCTGTCTGTTTATTTATCTATCTGTCTGTCCATCCGCCTATCTGTCTGTCCATCCTATCTATCTATCTATCTATCTATCTATCTATCTATCTATCTATCTATCTATCTATCTATCTATCTATCTATGTCCGCCTGTCTCTGTCTGTTTCCAAGTCTATCTATCTATCTATATATCTATCTATCTATCTATCTATCTATCTATCTATCTATCTATCTATCTATCTGTCTGTCCGCGTGTCTCTGTCTGTTTATTTATCCGTCTATCTATCTGTCCATCCGTCTATCTATCTGTCCATCCATCTATCTATCTGTCCATTTGTCCGTTCATCCATCCATCTATCTATATATCTATCTGTCTGTCGGTCCGTCTGTCCGTCTATCTGTCTGTCTGTCTGTCTGTCTATCTATCTATCTATCTATCTATCTATCTATCTGTCTGTCTGTCTGTCTGTCTGTCTGTCTGTCTGTCTATCTAAATATGCCCATCCATCCATCTCCATACCCATCTGTCTGTCTGTCAATCCATCTTTCCATTCATCCATCCATCCATCCAATCACAAAATCCATCAATCCATCCGTCCATCCATCCATCCATCTATATAGTTAGCTATCTGAGTGAAAGTATTTAAACCAGTAAAACAATGGAATATATGTGACTGGTCACGTGTGCTTTTAAACTGATAAATACATCTACCTATCTATCTATATCTATCTATCTATCTATCTATCTATCTATCTATCTATCTATCTATCTATCTATCTATCTATCTATCTATATCTATCTATCTATCTATCTATTTATCTGTCTGTCTATAGATATATATATATATATGTATATATGTGTGTGTGTGTGTGTGTGTGTGTGTGTGTGTGTCACATACCCATAAGGGCACATTATAATTCAGCATGTATGCAGAGCTTTTAGCAGCAAAATTAAAAAAGGGGGGAAAGAAACGCTAATTTAAACTATGAAAGAGAAAGCGTGGGAGACGTCACACACACTGAACCCGAGTGTCTTTCCAAATTGATCTTGTATTGATTTTGTTTTTGCCGTGTGAATAAGGGTTGCAGGCATTATCACTCGCTAACACTGCAGGTGTACAAGCGAAACAAATGTCTGAGTGACAGGTTCAGAAATGCACCTCAGATTAAACATCCGCTTTTCGTCTAAAAAAAAAAACAAAGAAAAAAAAAAGAGACTCCATCAGATGGAGAAGGCCGGGGGTCTGCTGTCGAAATTGCTGCGACGCCTCAGAAATAGATTGTGCCCTCCTGCGCGGCGTTGCTTTCTGTAGAGACGGAAAACAAATTTCAAACGGCATGACACTCGCACTCGGCACAACTGGCTATCGATGTCGCTGTCGATGTTTTCAGTGTTTTATAAAGGATGAGCAGGTTGACGCTAGAGTAGTGTTTACACATGGGTTCTCATTCCTTAAGTGGCTTTTCCAGGCTTTCTGGAGGTTACGGTGATTGCAGGATAGGCAGGTCCTAATAACGACAAACGGTGCAAATAATAATCGCCGGGATTAAAGTGGGCCAACCTCGACATGTGTTGCATGTACTGTTTTACAGATCGGCATTGTCGGCCGAACGGGAGCAGGCAAATCCAGTCTGACCAACTGTCTGTTCCGCATCATGGAGGCGGCCGATGGACGGATCGTAATAGACGGGGTCGACATCTCCACCTTGGGCCTGCACTCGCTCAGGAACCGAATAACCATCATTCCCCAGGTGATCAATACGTCCATAAAAACGTCCATATAGTGTTTGATGAGCGACGTCGCCTCATAACACAAAACACATTGAAGCACAAACACGTATTGGCTTTCCAATCTACTCAGTGGTTAAGGTGCTAGGCTATTTTTAAGAAGGTCAAGGGTTCGAGCCTCGGTATCGCCACTTTTTTGGTTCTTGAGCAAGGTTCTTAACCCTCTGTGCCCCAGGGGGCGCTGTATCATGGCTGACAGTGCACCTCTGCTAAAAACAAACTGGTATACGCAAAGAAAGAATTTCATTATGTGACAAATTCTATCCCGGACATTTCGATTCCGCTACGATGCCATCATGTCGGGGGTAACATAGTCACAGTCTTATGGGCCACATAAAACAACGTGACGTGGTCCGCGAATGAGGCACAATAACGGTTTAAATGCTGTACCCTTTGAGACCCTGGGAAAGACCTACTCGATTAGTCCGAGTTCTCCTGAAGTGTGTGGTTAGGGATGTGGACCCCCACCCCCGCAGTAGAATTAATGAATGAATTTATATATTGCCTGTTGTCAGTTTGATGTGGATTTTCTTTTAGGACCCAGTGCTGTTCTCTGGGACTCTCCGGATGAATCTAGACCCTTTCGAGGTTTTTGGCGACGAGGAGATCTGGAAGGTGTTAGAACTGGCTCACCTGAAGGACTATGTGGTGTCGCTGCCAGCAGGGTTGCAACATGAAGTTGCGGAAGGAGGAGAGAATCTAAGGTGGGGCCGAAACCTTCGGGAAGACGCCTGAGCACTTAAATCGTTATATAACGCCTTTCTATTGGGCTGTCCATCATCATCATCATAAATGAAGTTTGAGCGACATTCAAAAATGTTTAGGGACCAAACATTGGTGGGTGACTTAACTGGTGCCCACAGTGCAACTAAAAAAAGACTTTAGGAGCAAGTCCCCTAAGTTGTTGTGTGAGGGCCTCCAAGGATCATACAAGTTTGTCCAAAGCATCCCACAGATGATCCATTAGATTGAAATCTCATGATCTAAATGCCAATAGTAAGTCTGAAGGCTTCTGGCATAACTGTTCTCAATGGTCCAATTGCCAATGCCCTGTTCTGGCAAAGTACTGGAAAGGTATGACTTATGGCGGAGTGCCTGCCAGGTGTGCTGGCTTTGAGGACCCAAATGCAGGCAGAGGGTTTTTTTTTTACTTTCTCATTTTAAAACCTTTGATGAAAAACCAGGGAGCAACAGAAGTGCAGTTTGGAGGAGGGCACCATACCCAGTTCACATCCAAACAGAAGAAATCGTTCACAAAACAACAATAGCATGTAGTCCCCCCAGGGGAACAACTCCAGAGGGGACAAACCATAGGCAAAGGGTCTGGAGGACCCCCTCTCTTGGGAGGTGGTAGCTCAGTGGTTAAGGTGTTAGACTCTGGAGCGGAAGATCAAGAGTTCAAACCCCACCACCACCAAGCTGCCACTAGTGGGCCCTTGAGCAAGGGCCTTAACCCTCAATTGCTCAGTTGTAAGTCGCTCTGGATGAGGGCGTCTGCCAAATGCTGTAAATGTAAATGTAAGGCGTTGGCCTTTGGACCAGAAGATCGGAAGAACGCAGCCCACCAAGCCCCCTTGAGCAAGTGGGTCCACTAACTCTCAGAGAGCCCTTAACCCTCAAATGCTTTGGATAAGGGTGTCTGCCAAATGCTGTTTTGACCATGGTTGCGTGGGAAAAGCCACAAGATGGCCCCCGACCTGGAAGTCATGACACTGTGTTTAATTGGGTTGAGATCTGCAGACCCATTGGTACACGGCAGAATCAGGCCAGAAATGGCTCATTACAGGAGAAAGCAGAGTCATCAAAAGAACTTGGTACTCGCTGTGACCCTTCAATCCAAGAGTCAGAAAATGACATAGCAAAGTGATTTCTTTTTTCTTCCGATCGTTAATTCATTACTTGTCTAAAAATGCCTGCACGCTCGGACATGTGGGCAACTAATGAGACCGCGACCTCCTCGGATGCTCCTGTGCCAGTCAGCCTTCGAAGCAGTTCTCATCATTTTGCCTTTTGAATTATTCTTCATTCGTCTCCCACTCAACAGCAGTGCAGTGAATCATTCGCTTTCGAAAGTGTACGAGAATCCAGCACTTAATGTATCGTTAAGGTTGAATGGATTTCTATATAAAGAATAGGCATTGTTTTTTTTTTTTTTTTTTTTTTAAATATACACCGGCGTAACATTCTGCCTAATATTGTGTCCCTCCCCCTTTTGCTACAACATTACACAACTTTTTGAGCTACACCAGGATTGGGGGCAAACGACCCATATCAAATCATATCATAATTATGACTGCATTCATTTGACCTTGTCCTGTAATTGCCAGACGTTCCACCAGGTGGCGCATTAGGCACGGTGATGCATTGTTTATTAATAATTAATGCCTTTTATTATGTATTAATATTAATATTCATTTTTGGCTGGCCCCGCCCCGTCTGTCAAGTTCTAAAAGATAATATGGCCCCTGAGCAAAAAAGTTTGCCCCCCTCTTATCGTAAACTGTTCAATGAAATGTAACCTTTTTTTTTTACAGTGTCGGTCAGAGGCAGTTGTTGTGTCTGGCTAGAGCTTTGCTCCGGAAATCAAAGATCCTTATCCTGGATGAGGCCACGGCCGCTGTTGATTTAGAGACAGACGAGTTAATCCAGACCACCATCAATCGAGAATTCTCCGATTGCACCGTGCTCACCATCGCCCACCGCATCCACACCATCCTGAACAGCACAAGGTACGAGATCAAACGGAAATGAAATGAGTAATGTCCGAATGGCATTTTAATTGTTGCCGGTGGTCACTCAATGGTTAAGGTATTGGCCTTTGCCACAAGTCTTGCCTTGAGCCCTTAATCCTGAATCGCCCACTCAGGTGTTAGTAAACACCACCAATCTACCACTTGGGGGCCCTTGAGCAAGGCCCTTAACCCTGAATTGCTCAGTCCCTCTGGATAAGGGCGTCAGTCAAGTGCCGTAAATGTAATGTGTTTGGGGAGTTTTGTGCGCCCAAGGGAGTCAGTAAAGTCAGCGTAAGTCGGAAGGCACCACCACCACCACCAAGCTACCACTTGGGGGCCCTTGAGCAAGGCCCTTAACCCTGAATTGCTCAGTCCCTCTGGATAAGGGCGTCAGTCAAGTGCCGTAAATGTAATGTGTTTGGGGAGTTTTGTGCGCCCAAGGGAGTCAGTAAAGTCAGGGCAAGTCGGGAGGCACCACCAAGCTACCACTTGGGGGCCCTTGAGCAAGACCCTTAACCCCGAATTGCTCAGTCCCTCTGTATAAGGACTTCGGCCAAGTGCCATAAATGTAATGTGTCAGGGGAAGTTGGGAGGCACCACCACCACCACCAAACTACCACTTGGGGACCCTTGTGTAAGGCCCGTAACCCTCAATTGCCCCCTCTTCCCCCTCTAACCCATATACAACCATATCTTCATGGAGCTACCCGGGTTCCAAGTTCAAGTGAAGGGAAAATGTAATCTCAGGATTTCTGGTGGAAAACAGATATCCCAGGAAGAGGTTAAGACTCTGAGGTTCCACTCTTGGGCCCTCGATCAAGGCTTTTAACCTTCTGTGCTCCAGGGGTGTATCATGGCCGACCATGAGTTTTCAACCATGCTGGGATATGCAATGTTGTTGTAATGTATATTCGACATGTAGTCCATATAGTGATATATAAACTGCTTGCTTCACTTATTATGGTTCTGAAGGTTATATATATATATATATATATATATATTATATATATATATATATTTATATAGAACGCTGGGTTCACATCACACTACCACCATCAAGCTACCACTAAGGAGCCCTTGTGCAAGGCCCTTTACCCTGAATTGTAAGGACGTCGGCCCTGTGCTGTAAATGTAATGTGTTTAGGGAGTTTTGTGCTTACACGGGTGTTTTAAATTCAGGGGAAGTCACGAGGCACCACCACCACCATGCTACCACCAAGGGGCCCTTGAGAAAGGCCCTTAACCCCGAATTGCTCAGTCGCCCTGGATAAGGGGTCGGCCAAATGGCGTAAATGTAATGTGTTGTGGGGGAGTTTTGTGCTCACAAGGGTGTTATTAAATTCAGGGGAAGTCAGGAGACACCACCACCACCATGCTACCACTAAGGGGCCCTTGAGCAAGGCCCTTAAATTGCTCAGTTGTTTTGGATAAGGTCATCAGCCAAATGGCGTAAATATATGTTTGGGTGTTAGTAAAGTCATGTGAAGTTAGGCGGCACCACTGTCACCAAGCTACCACTAAGGGGCCTTTGAGAAAGGCCCTTAACCCTGAACTGCTCAGTCGCTCTGGATAAGGGCGTGTGCGGTAAATGTAATGTCTTAGGGGAGTTTTGTGCTCACAGGGGTGTTAGTAAAGGGAGGTGACATTAGGCGGCACCACCGTCACCAAGCTACCACTAAGGGGCCCTTGAGAAAGGCCCTTAACCCTGAACTGCTCAGTCGCTCTGGATAATGGCGTCGGCCAAATGGTGTAAATGTAATGTGTTTTTGGGGAGTTTTGTACTCACAAGGGTGTTATTAAGTCAGGAGGCACCAACCACCACCATGCTACCACTAAGGGGCCCTTGCGTAGGCCCTTAACCCCGAATTGCTTAGTCGCTCTTGATAAGGGCGTCGTGCTTCCCACGGGTGTTAGTAAAGTCAGGCGGCACCACCGTCACCACCACCACCAAGCTACCACTAGGGGGCCCTTGAGCCCTGGGTATGTGTTATGATTTTTCTAATCTTGGCTCATCAGTATAAAGCTTTTCTCTTGTTTGTTAGTTTGTTTGTTTGTTTGTTTGTTTGTTTTTACAGGGTGATGGTTCTGGATGCCGGGAAAATAGTGGAGTTTGATTCCCCGAGTGTATTGTATGAGAAAAAGGGCCATTTTTACTCCCTAGCCAGAGAGGCTGGGATCTCGTCGATGGACTACTCAGTGCTGTGAGATGAACTGGTACCTGAAGGGAACCCCAATGTGACCATGCGCTTGGAATAAATGTTCATCTAAAAAGAGGGGAAAAAAATATCTGGCATGTGATTCGATATTCGAGGTGACTTTTTTTGCGGATGGCTAAAGCGGATTTTTTTTTTTATTCCCCTTTGAATGTTTTGTTTACCACACAGACGGCAAATTGCGTCCTTCGTTGTGTGTAAGATTTGAGTGTGTGTGTGTGTGTGTGTGAAAGAATGTGTATAACGCTAAACGTCGCAGTGTTTCATGTTGAGCCTAATTTCAAATTGCAAAAACAAAAGGCATCATAAAAGGTTTTTTTTCCAGTACCGTCATTATTTATGCATTTTTTTTAAAAGCCGTTAATTCAATAAATTATTTACAATTTAAGAGCATGAAAAGTGTATTTTTTTCATAGTAAGTGTTCATGAAGTACGCAATATTTATGCAGCTTATAATGTTTACAGCATTCTGTTCAAAGAAATGCAAATCCGAGATTTCTTTTTTTAATGAATCCCGAAGGAAATTCTTGCTTTTTTTTTATTTTGTTGTTTTGTTATTTTTTAAATTCACATTTATCAAATATATATAAATCTAAACATATTATATAAATATGCAAAAATATAATATAATAATATATTAAATATATATAAATTCCCGTCTCGGCCATGTGTGTGTGGAGTTTGTACATGTTCTCCCTGTGCCTCAAGGAGGTTTTTCTCCGGGTTCTCCGGTTTCCTCCCGGTCCAAAAACATGCACGGTAGGTTGATTGGCACCTTGGAAAATTGTCCCTAGTGTATGAATGTGTGTGTGTGTGTGTGTGTGTGTCCTGCGATGGGTTGGCATTCCATCCAGGGTGTATCCTGCCTTAATGCCCATAGACGCCTGAGATAGGCACAGACTCCCCGTGACCCGAGGGAAGATCGGATAAAGCGCTAGAAGATGAATGAATGAATGAATATATAAATGCAAATAGAAATAGAAAAAAAAGTATAAAAACTAAAAGTGTGTATTATGAATTGAATCCCCAGGGATGCTTTAAAAAAAAAAAGGGTTTTTTTTTCTTTTTTTCTTTCTTTTTTCTTTCTTTTTTCCTTTTATACATCCACAATGGAGATGTCAGGTTTGGCGCTTACAGGACAAAGAAAGACCGCGTCCATTAACAAAAAGCTGCTGAGTGTATTTATAGCGTTTTTATTATTGCCGATCTTTATACACGCCTGATTTCTTTCTCTTACTCTTTTTTAAATATATATTTATATATATTGCTATTAATATTCAATATGACACGGGCCCTTTCTGGGAGGAAAAAAAAAAACACCCAATACTCAGAAAGACAGCTTCCAGGAATATTAACCATGTTTGTGTTATGCAGCGACACTTCTCTGATGATTAAATTAAGAAAAATGCGTCCATTGTATCTGACGCTGAAATAAATGTGTGTGTATATATATATATATATATATATATATATATATATATATATATATATATATACACACATTTATTTCAGCATCAGATAAAGGTAAACATATTTGTAAAAATAATATGTATTAAATGTAAAAATCTATCAGTGCTCTTAATTGTACTATATATATATATATATATATATATATATATATATATATATATATATATATATATATATATATATATATATATATATATATATATATATATATATGTATAATAAAGAGCACTGATAGATTTTTACATTTAATGACAACCCCAAGTCCAAAAACATGGGAGGGGTGTATCTCAGTGGTTTAAGACACTGGACTACTGATCGGGGGTTCAAACCCCGGTATTGTCAAATGCGGTAAATGTAAGGCGAGAGTTTTGCATGTGATAGTGTGTAAACGTAGATAAATAAATATAATACTATGGTTTAAAAAGACTTAAAGTATCTACTCAGGTAAAATCGATTTAAAGCCTAAATCTTATGTAAGGAGTGAAAAAAATGCCTTTAAGGACAAAAGTTTTCTCTAAATGGAGATGTTTGAATCTGGACAGGGTTTTTTAGTGACGTGTGCAAAAGCATCACTATTAAAATCCCTCTCTGGCGTCGGTCAAATTGTCGGCGCGCAACTCGTCCCGAAGTTTTTGTCTCGTGATATCTCGTATCGTGCGGCCCGATGGTGTGAGGCGCGCTATTACTTTTATAAGGAATCGCCCTGGGAGAATTCCAAACCCAAAAATGTGGGAATTTGTTCCCATAGAAAATGAATGGGGTTGAGATTTCGTGCCTCACAGGCCTGTGTGTGAGCGTCCGACATGCACATATGGCAAATCCACCGTAGGGGGTCCGGAGTGGATCACGATCATAAACCTCCCGAACCCCACACACGTTCAGAATTTCCGGAAATTCGCGACATTCCGGCCCCATAGAGAATGAATGGGGAAATTTGACGCTCCCATGCTCGGCCCGTGTTCGCCCGACATGCACATTTGACACATCCACTCGTAGCTGCGATGAAGTCGGTCGTGAACATATGACTGACACATGGCATCATATGGCCGCAAACTTAAAAAATCTGCGAAACTCGGACACAGGGTCATGTGACATGTCTAAACGCTCGGCACACCGAATGGAGTCGGACGCTGTATAATTTGATGATGTCACGTGCGTCACTGGCCCCGCCCCCTTCCAAAAAAAACACGCAAAACGTGCGTTTTTGGTGTCTAAACACTCGTTTGCATCATCTTCAGGAAATGTTCCATGTCTAGCTGTTGTTGTTGATGTTGTTGTTGACAAGCCGGAATGAAATGGGCGTAAGGAGGGCTATTCTTAAAATGCAAGGAGTAGAAAATACAGATGATTGTAGAAGTAAAACTGGAGATTATATTGAGAA
>JACRUU010000028.1:4872736-4893876 GCA_030449085.1 Kryptopterus vitreolus | reverse complement strand
ACGGCTGCCCTGCCTTCTAGGCTGGATCTGGCTACTAGCGTTAGGGACTTCGGTGCCATTCGCCCTCGTCTACAAGCACGCCCGAGCCTGCATCCTGGATTACGGCGCAACGTCGCCCGACGCAGCCTTCGTCGTGTCCACCATGTGCGAGATGACCGAACGGGAACCTTCCCCTCTTTACAAGGGAGCGCTGCTTCTGAGGGGAATCCTCTGCTTCTTGGTCCCGCTTGTGTGCATCTTTGCCCTCTACATACTCATCCTTGCCCACTTTCACTACAACAGCCGCCAGCGCATGGCCATGGGCATCACCAGGGCTGTGAGCGAAGGGGGAAATCCGCCGTGCTTCCAGAACGGGAGGCTGCTCATTCAGGAGAAACGGGCTTTGCGACTCATGGGTAAGATTTAAAACCACCTCGCTGTTGTGCTGGAAGTAGAAAACAGGACCACCATGGTTGCATTAGCACCGGTCTGGTTCTGCAGCGGATGTACTGCGGATCCGTGACGTCGCTGGTTTCCCAAAACAAAACAATTACAATTTAGATTTGTACTGCGGATCCGTGACGTCGCTGGTTTCCCAAAACAAAACAATTACAATTTAGACATTTACAGATTTTTTCTATCCCAAGGAAGGCACGTCCAAGAAAGTGTGTTTTATCGCTGTGCGTTTTGTGTTACGAGGCGACGTCGCTCATCAAACACTATATACTGTCTTATAGCTACAACTGGCACCTTCGAGGGCAAACCATAATGCTGACGTGGCCCACGGTGATAATGGGATTCCCATAGATTTCCACTAGCTTCCCCATGGACACTTTTGGAAATGAAATTGACCCTTTATGACCCTTTATGACACCATGTGATCCTGTATATAGCTAGTAAGGGCAGGTTCTTCGTTGCCCTTAGCCTACTGTTAAGGTTACCGGGGAGGGGGGGTATGCAGTGGATATGCAGTGGATATATAGGATATGCAGTGAAGTTTGGTTTCATTTCTAATTCGTTCATCTACCTTTTCTCTGGTTCCCGATGCTTGCAGGGGCCGTGGTGGTGACGTTCTTCGTGTGCAACTTCCCCGACATCGCGTCCTCGCTCATGCAAGTCTACGTGGACTCGTGGTCGGGCACGGTGCTAACGGCGTACACGGTGCTCAAGTCCTACCTGTCGCTCCCTCTCTGGTACGTGAACAGTGCGCTGGACCCCATCCTCTTCTGCATCTCGTCCAAGATATTCCGCAAAGCCTGCTGGGAAACCGTGGAGCCTCTCGGCTCGTGGTGTCCGCGTGGACGCAAAGACCGGAACCCAGCGTCGAACATGGGGATCAGCCAGAATTCCACAGGAGCAGTTAGCACATCGGCCTGAAGACTCTCCGTTTGGGGCGTTTCATGTATCCGTGTCTGGAATCGACGTCACGTCGGCCCAGATCCTATAGATGGGAGAAAAAAAAAACGAGTCGTGGATTTTTATATATTATATACTATTATATTATATTATATACTATATTATATGTATTATATACATATACACCGGGTTCATATTCTCTCGTCTGTCGCAGAGTTCATTCTCAGGATTGCTTGTATTGGGAACAGCATGGAAAAAAGGAAAACGCTATCCTACACCGCACCGGGAACAGCGATGGGTTTTTCTGGCTGTCAGGAGCCATCGGTGCGTCTTGTGTATAATTTGTTATCGCTCGTGTTTATGTGGATAAAGTGTGAAAAATGTCCATGATTGTTCTTGACTTGTGATTATACAGTGGACTGTGTTTAAATAGAACCTCCTGAATCCAGACATACAACGCGGAATTATATATGTTTTTTCTGTTTGTTTCGCACATCACTGAAAGAAATAATCATTTTGGAATTGCAGTTATATTGTTCGCTTGTCCTCCCGACAATAAACCCCCATCCTCCCCATTCCTGCTTTTTTTTTTGGTTTGAAGTGTTGATGTGTGTGTGTGTATTTGCCATGCGCTAACTAAACCAACTCAACAGTCCTTCCTCGAAAACACTCGACTCAGAACAAGGGCTACCCCTAGTGGTAGATCAGGTTCAAATCCCAGACAAGATATACAGAGAACACACACATTGCAACAAACAACACATGGAAAAACAGGTTTGTGAAGTAAATAGCATTGAAAACTTATAGCCACTTTACTCACTGTGAATGTATTATACTGTATATTGTCGTATAGTAATGTTCTGCATATCGCACTGTATATCATACTATATCAGGAAGCGGTTCAGAGATTCAGCCAATAAAATCACAGTCTGATACAGGTAAGGTCATGAATATTAATGACCCAGGACTCGCACGTGGTTGGCTCGGTACTCGTTGCAAGCTATAAAATCACTCTGTATTAATATATTATGTAATGCATATAAAGAAATGTAGACGTATATATTATCTGATAATTTGGATGTGTAATGAGACTGACTAATGTAATGTGGGTATATTATTGTATACATCCCATAGTAGCTAATGTATAAAGGAAATGTATTATAATGAATAAATGTATAATAAACTAGTGCTGTTAAAATGAATGTTTTAAGTTTTTAAGCTCATTTTAAAGATTTATTTTACTTATTGTTATTTTACCAAGTCGTAAATCGAGAAGCAGGGTTAAAATTGATGCACAAGTCTGGCATTTAAACCCGTTCGTGTGGAAACATTTTTACATTTGAAACACGTCTGGCATTTAAACCCGTTCGTGTGGAAACATAAGGGAAAATTTACGTTGGGTGTTTTGATAATTTACGAAATTTAAAATGACTTTAAACCATATTTTGTCATATGTTGAGTTTGATTTCACTAATAATAAATAAACACACATTTGCATAAAGCGTCGCTATATAAGGAACGCCTTATCCCAACATGGCGGATGGCGGACAACAAACATCCTAGCGTGAAATAGAATGTAATTTTTTTCAACCAATCACATGTCGGTTTGCTTTTCCCTTTATAAATATTCATGAGCTAACCCGTGCGATTTGAAAGTTCGCTCTCGGCTCTAGCCAATGGGAACTAAGGGGCGGGTCTAAGGCGGGCCGAGTGGCAAATTCAAACTGAACATGGCGGCTGAGAACGAGCACGAAGAAAACAAACAAAATAGAAGGTGCGCGTATTTACTTTGTTGTTGTTTTTGTTGTTTTTTCGTATCTTTTGTCCGTTTTACATATACATAAAAAAATCATTAATGTTTTCCGGTTGTTTTTGGTGCTAGCAAAAAAAAAAAAAAACGCCGTTTGAATCTTGACAACTAACTAGCGCGACGTCGTTGGCGGTGGTCGGATTCCAAAAAGCGTTTCATTGATCGCTGTAGTGCCCTAGATGAAGTGCACACACCGGTGTTTTGTAGCCTGAAAAGTGCGCTCCTGTCATTTAGAAGTCATTATTTGGGACCGGTCCATCTAAGTCGTTGGTGTTATTAAAAATAAGTATATAGAGATAATAAATATACATTTTTGGAACTGTCTGTTAGCATCATATCTGCTCTATTGTCTAAGTGTCTAGTCTTAGTTCTGTACTGAATCTATGTCTGATCTGTCTATCTATCTGTCTATCTATCTGTCTGTCTAGCTGTCTATCTAGCTGTCTATCTATCTGTGTGTGTCTGTCTATCTATCTGTCTGTCTGTCTATCTATCTTTCTAGTCTCTCTATCTATCTATCTCTGTTCTATCTGTCTGTCTATCTCTATCTATCTATCTATCTGTCTATCTGTCTGTCTCTAGCTGTCTTAGTCTCTGTCTGTGTAGCTGCATATCTGTCTGTCTTATTGTCTATCTATCTGTCTCTCTCTGTTTGCTTGTTAGTCTCTCTATCTCTGTCTGTCTGTCTGTGTGTCTGTCTGTCTATCTATCTATCTTTCTATCTGTGTGTGTCTGTCTATCTCTATCTATCTATCTGTCTATCTCTATCTGTGTGTCTATCTGTTCTGTCTGTCTATCTATCTATCTATCTATCTATCTATCTATCTATCTATCTATCTGTCTATCTATCTGTCTAAATCTCTATCTATCTGTCTGTGTAGCTGCATATCTGTCTGTCTTATTGTCTATCTATCTGTCTCTCTCTGTTTGCTGCTTGTTTAGTCTCTCTATCTCTGTCTGTCTGTCTGTCTATCTATCTATCTATCTATCTATCTATCTATCTATCTATCTCTATGTCTGTCTGTCTGTCTATCTATCTATCTAGCTATCTATCTAGCTGTCTATCTTCCTTCCTATCAATGTGTGTGTTGTGTGTGTGTGTGTGTGGTGTGTATATATATATATATATATATATATATATATATATATATATATATATACATATATAGTTCTGCATCCGTCATAGGATAAAATATATAAAATAAATCCACCAATGTTTGTTTACGCTTTGCCCCAGGGGAACAGTGTGTAACATAGTCATAAGCCAGGAGATGCCTCAGCGCCAGCCGGTTATTTTCAACCCGGATTTCTTCGTGGAGAAACTGAGGCATGAGAAGCCGCAGGTTTTCACTGAGCTCTTGTTGAGTAACATCAGCAGGCTGATCGATTTACCCGGAGCTGAATTTGCACAACTCCAGGGGGAGGCCGATCTCAAGCTCCCGGCTTCCACAGGCTTCCTGCGCCTCCCCAACTTCCTGAAGCGAAAAGGTGAACCCAAGAACACCTCACGAAGCCGTGCTGCAACCATTACAAAATCTCATTCATCATATATTCGCATGAGAATTGTATTGTCAAAATGACAATAGGATTTCCTGGAAAATGTATTAGTGTTAAGAGATTTTGGTCCCAAATTCATCGTACCAACACAAAGCGCACACAATTCGATTGCCCTTGATCAGGCGAGCGTTTCGATACCTCACACGTCCACGTTTTGACGTTATTTTTATACCATTTTTATGCCATGTTACCCAGCATTCACCTCCTCGCTTGTCTTAATGTGTCATTCCCCGTGTTGTATTTGCAGCAGTGTGATTGGTTAATGAGCGAGTGACATCACTACGCACAAAATTTAAAAAATAAAAATAAAAACACTATTTTATTTGGTTTGTTTTTGAGATGTTTCTTTTGTGTCAACAATGTAGGTTAAAGGTTAAAAAACAAAACAAGAATTTTGAGTGAATAGAAGAAATTCCAGTATTTATTTTCTGCATCCTCGCTTAATTCTCTTTTTAAAAAAAATAATATAAATCCATTTTCATTCCATTGGATATTTGAATGCTCTAGTTAACAATAGACAATTTCATCACATAACTTGAACTGAAATTAAGAAATGCTTTAGAAGTATTGTTTAGTGTTTAATTCATTGCAGCAGGTATTAATTCATTTTTAAATGTATTTCTAAATCGAAGATGAATCTCGGCATGTCGTATCAGTAGTTCGCCTCTAGAGGCCGCTGTCGTACTGTATAATGTATAACAGCGGGATCGGTATGACTATTCCAGCTATTGCTATTGATCTATCACTCGATCTGTTATAAACAGTCCCGAATGCTGTTATACTCGCTTTTGGAGTTATAACACTTGAGCAATGGAATTCGTGGACTAGGAATTGCGATTCTATAAATAAATATGTATTAACGGCAGCAAAGTTCAAGTTAGAATTGGTCAAACAATCTTATTTCTTATAAGGTGATGGTTTCACGAATTGTCCGCTTCCTTGATAGATTGTATTTCGCCTTTTTTATTATTTTTTTTAAGTAATTTGCTTTAGTAATAACTGTTTTATAACAATAAACGGATGAGTTGACTATTCAATGTAGGTTTTTATATATAACGCATATGGTTGCAAATGTCATGTCAATAGTATATGTATATATTGTTGTGTTTTTGTTTTTGTTGTTTTTTCTTTCTTTTCAGAGAAAGGTGTGATCTTTGGAGCGCCGTTAACTGAGGAGGGCATTGCACAAATTTACCAGCTCATCGAGTACCTTGGAAAAAGTGAGCGAGTCCAATGTACTCGTAAGAAAAGCACATTGGAGGTCTTATTTGTGTGTTGTGTGTGTGTGTGTGTGTGTTAAATAAACAGATATCATATTGATATTATTAAGGGGATAAAAAAAATAAATACACGTAATCACGTTTGATCATTTTTATATATTTCGAGTTTAAAATTGTATTGTTTCCTGCATTTTTTTTATTGCTGAAAGTAACCCACTGCGGTGACCTTTAATTACTAAGGTGGGGGGGGGCACAAGATCGGGGAACGAAGGGAGCGAGTGAATAATTTATTCCCTAACATTTGGCTGTGGTCTCTCAGACCTGCACGTGGAGGGTCTGTTCCGCGTGCCAGGGAACAGCATCAGACAGCAGGCGCTGCGGGAGTTACTCAACAGCGGCGCAGACGTCGACCTGGACGCAGGGGATTACCACCCGCATGACGCCGCCACGCTGCTCAAGGCCTTCCTCGGGGAGCTTCCCGAGCCGCTGCTGACTCATCGCCATTATCACGCACATCTCAAAATAGCAGGTATTTTGCCTTTACGGGGGTTGACGAAGTACCTTTTTTAATCATCTCAGAGGGGTGTCGCAATATATATATATATATATTATATATATATCTATATATATATGATATATATATATATATATTTTTTTTTCATTCATTCATGTCTACCGACTTTATCCTGATCTTCCTCGGGTCACGGGGTGCCTGTGCCTATCTCAGGCGTCTATGGGCATTAAGGCAGGATACACCCTGGATGGAATGCCAACCCATCGCAGGGACACACACACATTCACACACACATTCAACACTAGGGACAATTTTCCAAGGTGCCAATTCAACCTACCGTGCATGTTTTTGGATGGGGGAGGGGAACCGGAGAACCCGGAGAAAAAACCCCTGAGGCACAGGGAGAACATGCAAAACTCCACACACACATGACGAGACGGGAATCGAATCCGGATCCTGGCGGTGTGAGGCGAACGTGCTAACCACTACGCCACCGTGCCCCATATATATATATATATATATATATATATATATATATATATATATATATATAATATATATATATATATATATATATATATATATATATATATATATAAAAAAAATATTATATTAATATATAATAAATTATTCATTAAAAAAAGGTCATCACGCCGTATAGTAGTTTTCCTTATGTGTATGACCCCAAACTTGTGTGTGTGTGTGTGTGTGTGTGTGTGTGTGCATCAGTCATAGGGATACCAATATTATATTATTTATTTTTGCCACTTTGATCTTAACATGTAATACCTCGCTATCAATACTAAATAGATACCGCTAATAAAATAACCCATCCTCAGAAGATGAGTAAATAAAAAAAAATAATTTGATGAAAAAAAATATATATATAATGATTTATGTCTTAATAGCTTTGTATGAAACTGTAACAAAAAAAAACCCCCACACGCCGTATCCAATGAAAATATATTCAAATCTTCTTATCTTTCAAGTGCAAACAGAATAAAACCTACAAGGGAACAAGATTCCATTTCACTTTGAAGCAATAATTACTTTTTCTTTTTTTTTTGGCAGCAATATGGGAATCGCTGCCCCCTACGGGTGATTTTCGGAACTGCAGCGTTTTTAAATACCAACTTCTGCGAAATTATGACGTCATGCCATTAGAAACGTATTTACTGGGTGGTTTTACAGTACCGGTGTACTTCGCCACCAACATCATTATTCCCCAGTCAGTAATAATGGTCCATGGGGGAGACTCATGTGTAGCTGCTTTATATATATATATATATTATATATATATATATATATATATATATATAATAATATATATAATATATAATTTTATATATAGATATATATATAATATAAAAAAAAAAAACCTTTTTTACGTCTTCCGCAGAGATCACGCTGTTCGACGACAAAGGAAACAAGACGCCGGTGCCGAACAAAGAGCGCCAGCTCGAAGCCCTGCAGCTCCTCTTCATGCTGCTGCCCCCAGCCAACCGCAGCCTCCTCAAACCGCTCCTGGACCTGCTGTACCACACCGCCAAGCAACAAGACAAGAACAAAATGTCCGCCTTCAACCTGGCGCTCATGTTCGCCCCTCATATCATATGGCCCAAAAATGTACGTGTGAGTTTTTTCCCCCACTCCGTTTCCTTGTTCTTCCCTTATCGCGTCCTTTCACACCCTCTCGTATCCCAGGTGACCGCGAACGACCTGCAGGACAACATGAACAAGCTGAACAACGGCATGGCCTTTCTCATCAAGCACTCGCAGAAGTTGTTTCGGGTACGTCGTTTTCAAAGTCACACGTCACACTTTTAGGAGTCGTCTAATCCGCCGCGAATCAAGCGCATTAATGCTATTTCTTTCTCCCCCCCCTCCCCCTTCAAGGCTCCGGGGTACATCAAAGACCGCGCACGGATGCTCTTCACCGGCTCGGAGACGCCGCAATCAAAGGTTCTAATTAGCACCCGAATCCTGCCGTGTCAGTGCGATACGGGGGAACGCGTTATCTTCTGATCGTTCACCTGAGCTCAAAATGCAATTTGTTTTAGACGGTAGAAACCCCCCCCCCTTCCCCTGCCCCCATAACGCACACCACGCACACACACACACACACACACACACACTCCTCCCCTCCCCCAAAAACATAATTATAACTTTTTGTTCTTGAGCCGGTCAAAAAAAAGTTGGATTAATATTTGAGGACAATTTACATACAAATGAAGTTTGCCTTTTATCTTTCATTAAAATGTAGTAAAGCGCCGAACCCGGGCGTCTGTTAGATGTTTCTCACACACACACACACACACACACAACACACACACACACACACACACACGCGCATGCGGTGAGCGTCAGACAGAAGGCGGAATGTAAATGATTTTTCCGGCACGTTTGCTTTGCAGGACGACCTGGAGCTGTGTGCCGGAGCCGCCTCCCGAGGCGCTCCCTCTAAGCGGAGCAGCGAGGCGGACGGCGAAGGCGGAGGGAACCAGCAGCACACGCACGAGGCGCTGCGGGAGCTTTTCCAGCACGTCAGCAGCATGCCCGACTCGGCCAAGAAGAAGAAACTCATTCGACAGGTAACACACGCTCGACTGACGAAAGCATCGGCACCCCCGAATTCTCCGGCCAGGCGCGCTCCGTCCCCAAACGTTCCCCAAACGTTCCCCAAACGTTCCCCAAACGCTTCACTCGAATTCAGACGCGCAAAAATTGTCTTGCCTTTTCTGTTTTGTTTGTCCCTTCTTACTTTTTCCTTCTTTCTTTCTTTTTTTCTTACCCTTTCTTTTTTGTTTCCAAATTCTTTCTTTCTTTTCTTTCGATTTTTTGTTTACCCTTTCTTTTGTTTAAACTTATTTCTTTCTTTCTATTTCTTTTTTGTTTATTTTTTTTTTTTTGTTTCAACCTTTATTTTTTGTTTATTTTTTCTTCTTTTCTTTCTTTTCTTTCTTTTTGTTAACCTTCTTTTTTTGGTTGTTTTTTCTTCTTCTTTCTTTCTTTTTTTTTTGTTTATTCCCTTTCTTTTTTTGTTAACCCCCTTCTTTCTTTCTTTCTCTTTCTTTCTCTTTTTGTTTAACTTTTTTTTTGTTTAAAATCTTCTTTTTTTTTCTCTTTATTTCTTTTTGTTAACTTTTTTTTTTGTTATATTTTTGTTAAAATTTCTTTTTTGTTACCTTTATTTTTTGTTTAACAATTTCTTAGTTATTTATTATTTTATTTATTTTTTATTTTTTGTTTAAAATTCTTTTTTTGTTTAAAACATTATTTTTTATTTTATTTTTTTATTTTTTATTTTTTTGTTCTTTCTTTGTTTCAATTTTTTTTTATTTATTTTTGTTTCTTTTTTTGTTTAACCCTTATTTCTTTCTTTCTATTTTTTTTTTTTTTAAATTTCTTTTTTTGTTTATTTATTTACATAATTTATCTTTATTTTTCATTTTTTTCTTTCTTTTTTTACCCTTCTTTTTTTGTTTACCCCCATTCTTTTTTCTTTCTTTCTCTTTTTGTTACATTCTTTTTGTTTACCATTCTTTTTATTTCTTTCTTTCTTTCTTATTTTTGTTTACCCTTTCTTTTTTTGTTTACCCCCTTCTTTCTTTCTTTTCTTTCTACTTCTTTATTTCTTCTTTTTGTTTACCTTTCTTTTGTTTCCCCCTTTTCTTTCTTTCTTTCTTTCTCTTTTTTGTTTAACCCTTTCTTTTTTGTTTTCCTTTCTCTTTTCTTTCTCTTTTTTGTACCCCTTCTTCTTTCTTTCTCTTTCTTTCTTTCTTTCTTTCTTTTTTGTTTACCCTTTCTTTTTTTGTTTACCCCCTTCTTTCTTTCTTTCTCTTTCTTTCTCTTTTTTGTTTACCCCCTTCTTTCTTTCTTTCTTTTTGTTTGCCCTTTCTTTCTTATGTCATTTTTTTTACCTTCCTTTTTTGTTTTTGTTTTCTTTGTGTCAGGACGGGTGATATTTAATAAAAACACGAATCTTCCTGTCTGATGTCGACAAACTGTGTTAGACTTTTTGTGTATTTATGTTCAGGCACTCGACGCGTTCCTGAGTGACGACTCGGCACATTTGGGTAAAAACTGTGGACTGCGATTAATAAAATGTATTTATTTATTTACTTGTGTTCTTGTTTTCCCCTCCTCCAGTTTAATAAACAGGGCACTCCAATCCGTGAAAGTCCGTCCAGACCTTCCAACCAAAAACACGCCCGATCTCGCTCATTCGGAGGTCTAATCAAGGTCTGTCTCTCTCTCTCTCTCTCTCTCTCTCTCTCTCTGTCCTTCTTTCTTTCTTTTTTCCCTTTATTCTACCTTTCTTTTACCCATTCTACTCATTTTCTTTCTTTCTTTCTTTGCCGTATCTTTCTTTTTGTTTTCCTCGCCCTATTTTTCTTTCTTTCTTTTTTTTCGTCACCCTATCTCTTTCTTTCTTTTGTTTTTCTCGTCCTATCTTTTTTTCTTTCTTTTTCTTTCTTTGTTTTCCTCACCCTTCTTTCTTTCTTTCTTTTGTCTTTTTCCTCTGCCTATCTTTCTTTCTTTCTTTTTTCTTGTTTTTCCTCGCCCTAATCTTTCTTTCTTTCTTTCTTTTTTTGTTTTCTTTCTTTCTTTCTTTCTTCCATACCGACTCATTCCAGCACTTAACACTGTATCAGTATTACAAATAAAAAACACTTCTTTCAACAGAAGAAAGTTTTGGGAAACGCAGTTCCGAACGTGCGATCCGGATCCGGCACGAGCGAAAGCAAAGAGGTAAACAAAGAAAACGTAAGTCGCGACTTCATCCGTACGCTTTTATTTTTCATTCTTGTACAAATTCTGTTTGAGGAAACTTTTTTTTTCCTGTAATAATTTATAAAATCTTCATCCTGTGTGTGTTTTTTTTTGGTTTTTTTTTTTTTTTACTAAACGAATTCTCCTGAATCTGATTCATCACACCTTCCTTTCTTGTCATGCCTTCTTTCAGGGTTCCTCAGCTATCAAAAGAACTCCTCTTTCTTCAGGACAACATTCCAGTTTAAGCCTGTAAAGAATTTCTTATTATTTTTATTTTCTCATTTTATTTTGATTTTTAAACCAAATTCATTTCACATTAGTTCTCTTGAGGCTGTATTTATTTGGCCACAAACAAGCAGTGTAACTACGCAGACAATTTCCATGCAAAAATCGTTTCTCGTTACTGTTTATATTTATGAAACATGTGAAAGACAGAAATGGAGGGGGGGGGGTAAAAAGTAAATAAAATGGTCCACGCATGTCGCATCTACTCAGAAAAGGCTGGAATGGAGTTTGTATTTAGGAAGGTGATGCATGTACTGAGAGTGTTTGTTTGTTTGTTTGTTGTGTGCTGGGATATGGAGGGATACAGAGAGCGTGGGATTGTGGGAATTGTGGTCTTATTTTAAACGTTACACACGTCGTCGCTGTTACACTGTTTCAAATGTGAGACGGAAACCTTTTGGGTTGAGTTTACACTTATAAATAACTTATTTAGAGGCACGTAGAGTTTATTTGATGTTTTATTCTGTGACGGATTTACGCATCAACTTTGAGGCGGTATAACGATATTTCTAAAGGGATTTCTTTTATTCTAACCTTTTAAATGTGAATAATCTTGAGCCTGTTGTTTATTTCCTTCATGTGTATTGACTCTTATATTGTTAACTCATCTCTTATACTACTGTTTTCTTTTTTTTTTTTCTTTTTTTAGGGTTTAACCACTTTTATTCGCGATGGCTTTTAAGTTATTTCGTTGCTCGTTTTTGTATGCGAAAGTGCTTCGTTTCATCTCAGTGCCTCTTCAGTTTTTACTCAGCTTTTCTTTCTTTTTTCGTTTTTTGCTTTGCTTTGTTTTTTTTTTTCTTTTCTTTTGACGGTGACATCGCATCGTCTGCATTTCCACCTTGGACTTTGCCAGACATCACCCAGCGTGGTGTCGCGTCCCAATGTGGACGGCTGTTGCCGAGATCGGGTTTAAAGTCATAGCTGTGCTTGTACAGTCTCGTCAGCGTCTGACATTAAATCCAAAGTATTAAAATCCACTTTTTTTATTGCTTTTTTTTTTTTCCTCCCCACTTTTAATGTACATTATTATTATATTATATATTATTATACGGTATGTGTGTGTGTGTGTGGTGTGTGTTAATAGTGGTGTAAAAGTGTTTGCCCCCCCTTTTTTTTTTGGCGTGTTTCAGGTTATCACACAAATTTAAATATTAGACAAAAAAACAGTAAACACAAAAAGTTTTATTATTAGGGAAGACAAAATCCAAATTGTATTTATTATAATGTTTTTATTCTGAATCGATATATTCGACTCACTGAACGATTGAGGGGGGTGTTACAAAAAAATACAAATAAAAGCGACGTATACGAGTTACCTTTGGCATGCGCATGCGCACATAATAGTGCTGGTTTAATATTGGCCGCAAGGGGGCGAGAGAGAACAGGTAGAGAAGATGTCGCTCACTGGGAGGGTTCTTGTCCCACGTGCAGTATATCTATATAATATAATATAAATATATCTAAATATATTATTATATATATATATATATATGTATGTATATGTATATATATATTTCCAGATCCCCTAACCAAAACTGATAATAAAAATCTATTTTGCCCTTTTTATTGATGGAAAAAATGTAGATCTTTTTTTTTTTGGCGCCAACCATTGTGCAAAAAAAAAAACATCAAAAAATATATATATATGTACTATGTTATATATTAATAATAATAATAATAATAATAATTACAAAAAACAAAACCCACCTCCGTTATTATGCACATTTTTGGTTCCTGGCTGCGTAGCTGCATGTCAGACATGTCTGGCTAGACACCCAACGAGCTCTGTTTTCTCTCAGACGTGCCTAAATGTGGAATTTTTCGCAGGATCTATGTTTAGAGCGTCGAAGCCGATGTGGAGAGTCGCTGCGTCCCTGCGTCTGCGTGCACTTATCTCCTGAAAGCTCTTTAAACCGCCAAAGTTCCTTATTCAATTAGTAGTAAGACATGTTGTTCCTGCTGCGTCGTCCCTCTCATTAACACTGACACAATTACTCTGACGTGTGTGTGTGTGTGTGTGTGTGTGTGTGTGTGTGTGTGTGTGTGTGTAAAGCTTGTGGTATCGTGACTACGCAGGATGTTGGACAGTGATTTGCTCCCATGTGGCCGTCTCTGCAGGGGCGCAGGAAGTGTTACGCTATTTTAAAGGTTGCACCCTGGAGCCTCCAGTCTTGCTTCAAATGATATGAAACAGTTCTCCGCTCTTGGCTTGCAGATATTGCGCAACATTTTGTGTTCGTTTATTTATTTTATTTATTTATTTGGCGTAAACGAAAGCGTTTGGCCCGCGATCAGATTTGCACAGAAGAGACACGCTCAATGTTAGCGCCGATGTTAGCGTACGCAAGACGTGAGCGTACAGTTACGCAAGGAGCAAATAAATACATAAAGAACTGAGCCGTCTGTTTACTGAGGATAGAAAACGTGGTAGCGTGATTAGTTCCGTGCCGCGGTTAAACGCGGCGGGGGGTTTTTTGCGCGCCACCGAGTTCGATCGTTAGGATCGTCGTGTTACTCGTGGCTAAGGGTTCGAACCAGAACCAAAGATTTTATACGTTTGTTGGAATTTTGTGGACGGCGAGGAAACGTAAGATCAATTATACACATTATAATGTTAAAATGCAGGAAGGAACAAAGTGTACGAGGTGGTAGAGAGAGAGAGAGAGAGGGAGGGATAGAGAGAGATAGATAGAGGAAGAGGGAGGGATAGAGAGAGAGGGAGGGGATAGAGATAGAGAGACGGAGAGATAGGGTTCAAATATGTTTTTATATATTATTTTTTTTATCAAATTTAAATATGACAAAATGATTCAAAAAGTTGGGCTATATCTGTCTGTCTGTCTGTCTGTCTGTCTGTCTGTGTTAGTCTCTGTGTAGCTGTCTGTCTTGATCTATATCTATATGCATCTTTCTGTCTGTCTGTCTTTGTAGCTGTCTGTCTGTAGTTCTATCTATCTCTCTGTCTGTGTCTGCCTGTTGTAGTGTATGTGTAGCTGTTTGTCTGCATCTATGTGTATCTGTCTGTCTGTCTGTTTGTCTGTCTTTGTAGCTGTCGTAATATATCTGTCTATCTCTGTCTTAGTGTATCTGTCTGTCTGTCTGTTGTTAGTCTCTGTGTAGCTGTCTGTCTTAGTCTATATCTATATGCATCTTTCTGTCTGTCTGTTTTTGTAGCTGTCTTAGTTTCTATCTGTCAGTCTCTGTCTTAGTATCCATCTATCTATCTCTCTGTCTGTCTATCTCTCTCTCTCTGTCTGTCTGTCTGTCTGTCTGTTTGTTCTGGTTGTGTAGCTGTAGTGTCTGTATGTCTTTCTTGTGGGTTGTCTGTAGGTGTCTAGTAGCTTTGTTAGTCTCTGTCTTCTTGTCTCTACGATTGGTGTCTTGTTGTTGTCTTTGTAGCTGTCGTAATATATCTGTCTATCTCTGTCTTAGTGTGTCTGTCCGTCTGTCTGTCTGTCTGTCTTTCTGTCTGTGTTAGTCTCTGTGTAGCTATCTGTCTTAGTCTATATCTATATTCATCTTTCTGTCTGTCTGTCTTTGTAGCTGTCTTAGTTTCTATCTGTCAGTCTCTGTCTTAGTATCCATCTATCTATCTCTCTGTCTGTCTATCTCTCTTTGTCTGTCTGTCTGTCTGTGTCTGCCTGTTGTAGTGTCTGTGTAGCTGTCTGTCTTTGTCTCTATCTATGTGTATCTGTCTGTCTGTTTGTATGTCTGTCTTTGTAGCTGTCATAATATATCTGTCTATCTCCGTCTTAGTGTATCTATCTGTCTGTCTGTCTTTTGTGGACTCCATCTATCTGTCTGTGTCTATCTGTGTCTGTGTAGCTGTCTTAGTCTCTATCTTTCTGTCTCTGTCTGTGTAGCTGCATGTCTGTCCCTGTCTTAGTGTCTCTATCTGTCTGTCTGTATGTATGTTTTTGTCTGCCCCTGTTAGTCTCCATCTATCTGTCTGTGTAGCTGTCTGTCTCTGTCTTAGTCTCTAACTATGTGCATCATAATTCCTGTCTGTCTTAGTCTCTATCTATCTGTTGGTCTGTTTGTTTAAGTCTGTCTGTCTGTCTGTATAAACTGTCTTAGTCTCTCTGTCTATCTGCCTTGTGATAGTCTCTATCTGTCTGTTTATCTATCTGTCTGTCTGCTTGTGTTAGTGTCTATCTGTCTGTCTCTGTCTTAGTATCCATCCATCCATCAGTCTGTGTTGCTCTGTCTTCGTCTCTATCTGTCTATCTTAATGCCTGCCTATCTGTCTGTCTGTCTTAGTCTCTATCTAAGTGTATCTTTCTGTCTGTCTTCGTCTCTATCTATCTATGAATGAAACAGTTATGATACATTAAATATACATATAAAGCAGTTAGCCAAGTTAAGTTCCTAAAGACGGGTTTTCCTCAGTGTACTCTAGTTTCCTCCCGCCTCTTAAAAACATCAGTGTATTAGACGGGTCGATGTCACTCCATCACGCGATGAGACGTCGCGAGCGTCTGGTCCGAATCTGAAGCGAGGTGAAAGGAGCTCCCCCAAGTCTTTTGATTAATGTGCGGCGTCCGTGATGTTTTCTCCTTCTCGCCGTCCTCATCAGGTTCCAAACCGGAGCCGTCACGCTTAAGCGCCAAATATATCTCTTCTAGTATCCACTTCTCTCTCTCCTTCTTCTCTTTCTCCTTCTCTCTCTCTTACATCTCTCCCTCTCTCTCTCTCTCTCTCTCTCTCTCTCTCTCTCTCTCCTCCACTCTTCATCTCTCTCCCTCTCTCCCTTCTCTCTACTTCTACTCTCTCTCTATCGCTCTTCTCTTCCTTTTCGTCTACTTTTTCTCTCTCTCTATCTCTCCCTATCTCCCCTCTCTCTCCTATCTCTCTCTCTCTTTCTCTCCCTCTCCCTCTCTCCTCTCTCTCATCTTCCCTCTCTCTCTCCTCTTATCCTCTCCTCTCTCTCTCTCTCTCTCCCCCTCTCCTCCTCCTTCTCTCCTCTCCCCTTCTCTATCTCCTTCTTCTTTCTCTCTCTCTCTTCTCTCTCTCTCTCCTCTCTCCCTATCTGCTCTCTCTCTCTCTCCCTCTCTCTCCTCTCCTATCTCTCTTCTCTCTCCCTCTCTCTCACTCTCCTCTCTTCTCTCTCTCTCCTCTCCCCTCTCTCTCTCTCTCCCCCCCCTCTCTCTCTCTCTCCCACTCCCTCTTTCTCTGTCCCTCTCTCTCAGGTCTGTTTAGGCTATCACCGATACGTTTTTTTTTTCTTTCTATCTATACAGAAAACTGGATGAATGTTTAATGAGAACAACGTGTTGGACGTTGTGGGTACCGATCCTAATACCAGGAGGAAAAAAACCCTTAGTGACAATATTAAAGGATCGTTAAAGCTTTGAAAAAGAAAAGTTATACCCAAAAAAAAAAGAAGAAGAAGAAGAAGTATTAAAGAGCAATCTGTCACGGTCTGCTCATTTACGTTCAGAACACCTCAGGTTACCAGTGTGCAATGAGTGATAACTAATATTATACTGCTTTTTAATGTTTTGGGAACACCTAAGGGTCCTGGAAAGCGTCCTTATGTTATGTAAATTTCCTTCCTCACAGCTTTATGGACAGATTTTAATCCTAAAGCATAACAAAAATGAATACAAGTACTTGGTCCTAATGACTTCTCTGTATGTGTGTGTGTGTATATATATATATATATATATATATATATATATATATATATTATATATATATAGCGTATATATGTAAGTTAGGCATAAGGCGTGTATTGTATATGTGTGATATAGATATATATATATCCTCTACTTTGCCCATCGTCCGTCAGTGGTTCGTGGTGGGGCGTTGTGAGCGTACGGATAGCACCGCTACACCGGGACTCCTGAGAGATCCTTGGTGGTGTGGGGTGGGGGTTTAGGGGGGGGAAGGAGAGAGTGGTCGGAGGGAGGGGGGGGGGTGACGGTGTGGTGTCTTTGATGCGTTTTTTAGGATTGGGGGAAGGAAAACACTTGGACGAAGGGGAGGGGAAATGGGAGGAGCCTGCTATTTGTAGATCTTTGTGATGGATGACTGCTGTGTGTGTGTATGTGAGAGTGTGTGTGTGTGTGTGTGTGTGTGTAAGAGAGAGTGAGGGAGAAAGAGAGAGAGAGAGAGTGTGTGTGTGTGTGTGTTTTTTCTTCCTCTTTGGTGTTCCTCTGTTCCCCTCTGTGTAGGCAGCCAGAGGAGTGCAGGAGTGGGAGGGAAGCAGACGTAGACGCTGAGACGCACAGAAAGAGAGACCAGAGAGAGAGAGACCAGAGAGAGAGAGAGACCAGAGAGGGAGAGAGTTTTCTTTAGGAAGTCAGAACAGGACGAGCGCTTTTCCCCCCCTCCTTCTTTAATACAAAAAAGGGCTGATTGAAGTTTTTTGTGGGGAAAAAACACTGTTACCTTTTTCCTACCTTGTGGGTTGTGTGTGTGTGTGTGTGTGTGTGTGTGTGTGTGTGTGTGTGTGTGTGTGTTTTCCTCCCCATCCTCTACACGTAGTCTTTCTCCTACACGTTGTGTAGAGGAAAGAAGGACTTCTTGGAAACAGAGGAAGGAAAAGAAGAAGCAGAAGGAGTTTACCCCGGAACGCGTGGGATCAGTCATGCCCATGAGAGGCTACAGGGCATGGAGGTGGGCGCTGCTCCTGTGCGGCACCTTGTTCGCCCACCGTGCCGCCGCCTGCCCGGCACTGTGCACCTGCAGCGGCACCACCGTGGACTGCCACAACCTGGGGCTCAAGAGCATTCCCAGGAACATCCCGAGGAACACGGAGAGACTGTGAGTACCTTCTCATGCACATCCTTTCCTTTCTTTACCCCCTTTCCCTCCTTCCCTCCCTTCCCTTTAAGTTCTAAGGTTTGCAGGTACGAAAGAAAGAGAATTAAAAAAAAAGGCATGCACGCAAACGCGTCTGGAATTTGCATGCCGACTTTTGTTCTTCTCTTCCCGACATGAAATCTGAACATCTTCATTCCTGTGCAAAGTTGCGTTAAAAGTAAATACTGGGGCAATCCGAGCCTTGCGGGCACTGTGTAGGAGTAGAAAACGTGACGTCTTCTCGGGATAGAAAGTGTTAGAAACTTGAATTTTGTGTATCCAGTAAATAAATAAATAAATAAATACAATACAATACAATAAATAAATGATGTGGCCAGCGCGAGTCTCTCATCAGCAGCTGGCGCAGCTGGAGAATGGGAGTAATGCGCGCATCTCGCCGGGCTCCTTCTCTTTTCTACCACTTTGCATTGTTATTCCTTCTTTCTCTCTCTCTCTCTCTCTCTCTCTCTCTCTCTCTCTCTCTCTCTCTGTGTCTCTCCCACAACTGGAAATTTGATTAGACTCGAGGGTTTGGAATTTCTCCGAATGAATCCCTTAGGAAAAGTGTGTATGGATGCGTGTGTCCTTTTTTTTTCCTCTTTCTTTCCCTCTTCTTTTTCTTTTTCATGGGACAAAATAATGGTGTAAACGACTGTTAAACATGCAAAATCCGGTCCCTCCTAATAAACATTGCACAGAGGTCATTTTTCAAGGTGATTACACGAGTCAAATAAACCCACACACAAGTCCCAAGTGATTCCGCCTTCCCAGAGTCTTATGACAAATTGACGATCTCTCATTGTTCTGTCCTAATTACTTGTGTTTTTTTTCGCCCCCCTTTCCCCCTTGTTTGATTTTCCCTTAAATTCCCTCCGTTAAATCTCAGATCGATGATTAAAACGACAACAACAAAACAAAAAAATGCCCTAACGATGTTTGTTTGTCCTGGAAATAATAATTAACCCACAATGTCTAAACAAATAAAGAAGTTGCTTCATTATTTTGGTACTCTGAAATTGGTGGTGGTGGGGGGGGGGGGGGGGGGGGGGGGGTTGTGTTGCGGGCTTCTCAGTCAGGACAGAGTGGCTCCACACACACACACACACACACACACACACACACACACACACACAAACAAAACAAACATCTTTGCATGTTATTCATGCTGACAAGGTTTTGCAAATATGCACGCGGTGGTGGTGTTAGCGGTGGTGGGGGTATAATTTGTGCCGAGGATGTAGAATCCCGTCTGCGCTCGGGGGCGTCCGATCTCGTTCCTGACCTTTTTCCGGGGCTCTTTACCAACTGCAACCACATGTGCCAGACTGACACCACCACAACCCCCCCCCTTTTCATACGAGACTCAGCGCTAAATATACTAGACAATGAACCCAGCAAACCGCACACATTCACTGAGGGTACCTCAAAAACTGCTGTAAGGAAAAGGAAAGGCTTTTTTGATAGGAACCGTTGACGCCCCGTAAAGACAAAACGCACGGATCTGTTTATGTATATCCGCAAGGCCGCACTGATGGTGGCGAACCCGAGCCCGTCTGATTTGGGATTCTCTTTGTAGTGAGATGGCGCAAGGCTTTTTTTTTTCCTTCTCTCTCTCTCTCCGATTGTTTATTGATTCGGGGATTTCAGCGCTGAATACAAATACCGCACCGAGAAGCCGCATGGGACGAGAGCAAAACCTTTGTTTAGTCAACTTCGCAATCGGGAAGATTGCAGCACTTGCCCAGGAGGCCTGGCGGGACAGCTGGAAAGGCGACGTCTCCCACGACTACTACTCCTTCTTCTTCCTCTTCCCATGACCCTTCAATCCACGGTGTGTTTAAGGGGATAAATAGGTTCCTAATGCTGACGGAGTCATCCGATTTTCAGTCCTGGCGAGTTATCACCTTTCAGGCAGCTCCCCTTTATCGCACAACAGCTGGGCGGACTTCCTTTGAGGCATGGGAAGTCAGGCATCCTCATCTTTTTTTAACCCCCAAGGTTGGGGGGGGGGGGCTGCGTAACATAATTAGAAGAAAGCGTTAACCCGAACACCCCCCCCCCCTCGACTGCATGCATGATTGGCCAGTGACAGTGTGATTGATAGGGGAGAGCCGTGGCCAATTTCGCTCCCTTAGACTCCCGGCAAAGGATGGGGTTTTGGCATTAAACACAATTCACATTGTTTTGGATGACAAGGGGACACGCATTATTATTATTATTATTCATTCATTCATTCATTCATTTTCTACCGCTTTATCCGATGTCTCGGGTCACGGGGAGGGCCTGTGCCTATCTCAGGCGTCTATGGGCATTAAGGCAGGATACACCCTGGATGGAATGCCAACCCATCGCAGGACACACACACACACACACACACACATTCATACACTACAATTTTCCAAGGTGCCAATCAACCTACCGTGCATGTTTTTGGACCGGGAGGAAACCGGAGAACCCGGAGAAAAACCCCCTGAGGCACGGGGAGAACATGCACAAACTCCACACACACATGACCGAGACGGGAATCGAACCCGGATCCTGGCTGTGTGAGGCGAACGTGCTAACCACTAACGCCACCGTGCCCCCCTATTATTATTATTATTATTATTATTATTATTATTATTATTGTTGATGTGAGCTCAGTGGTTAAGGAAGAACAAGCTGCCTTTCTCGGGTCAGGCTTTGGGTTGCAGGTTGGCCTTCGTACTCTCATTCGTCTCCGTCGCCAGTTTTAATCCCAAGCTGCACTTTGCCACTGGTTTCATTCGCTATCGACAACCGAATAAAGTGTCCAAACATCGTTAAATAATGACTATAATCGGTAAATGTCCGC
>JACRUU010000028.1:4827736-4870236 GCA_030449085.1 Kryptopterus vitreolus | reverse complement strand
GCGAAGCGACTCGGACTCTAAGGGTCCTGCAGAGGTTTTGCGTTCATGTGCGTCCAGTAGAAAATGAACGACTCCCTCTATGAGACGACTCGTTCCACTGAGTCACATGAAACGACTCAGGCGATCGATTCGCTCCTGAATGATTCGTCAGTGTTTGTTCGAAAACTTATAAAAGAGTCCTTTCTTTTTTTTATGGAAATCTTGTGATTCCTGTCACTATATATATTCAAAGTCATTTATTTTATGGGAAAAGATACTACTAGACCGTGCAAATTGTACTTCTGTTTAGTCAGCACCCTACAAGACAACGGTATTATATTAGCGGGGGAAGTAAACAACATTACCTGGTTTATTTGAGATATTTGAGCGCAGGATTTTATTTTTTTTAACCGCACTACTTATTCCAGTCCCGGGTCTGGTTCGTCTTCCACCTTGTGTATGCGCAGACGGCGCTATGTAGGTCAAAGATTCTCAATGTCATTGAGCTTTAGTCCCTAGTCTGTTCACCGGGTCTCGTCTCCTCATTTCTCGCCGTCCTCTATCGTGTATATATGTGTGGTTTAAAATACACAAATAAATAAATAAATAAATAAGTCGCTTTAGTGTGCGCCGAGTGCCAGGCTCAAGATCTCAAGGCTGCCACCTCCATCTGTCACGGGAGCGCTAGAACATAAGCGCGCTGTGTTCTCGGCAAACAAATCGAATGAGTGATACACACACACACACATATATATATATACATACGGTCACAGCATGAGCTGACATTCAAGAATAAGGACGGGATATAAAAAAGAGAGAGAGAGAGGGAGATGTTTGCTCTATTAGCATTGGGTATTTTGAACCTCGCTGTGGGAGGCGCAGAAGTGGAGCAGAACGTCGGAGCAGAGCGTTTCGCAAGCGAGTCTTTCGAGCAACGCCGCCAAGCGTAACAGTATAAAGCGGTCTGCCGGAGTGTGATGTGATGGTCAGCAGCTTGTTGGCCCAGCAAGGTGCACCGTCTACCCAGTTGCGCTGACCCAAGATCTTCCCGGGTTTCCTCCGACGGCTGCCAATGAAACGGCGTTTGGAGTCGTCTCCCTTTGGACAGTTCCCAAGCAAAATGCGGGTTTCTCCCACTTGGGTCGCATATGCATGTGTGTGTTTCATAGACTCTTAGGAAGACGTTCTCCGCCTCTGCCTCAGATTTCAGCCTATACAGGTCTCCTTGTTGGCCTTTTTTTTTTTTTTAACAGATGGCAGAAATAAACATACTGGCGCTTTTTTTTTTCCCCTCCCCTTTTTTTTTTTTTCAATGGACTTCTTCATAGCCTTTTGAATTATTGAGAAATCAGGCCTCCTGGGAGACATGAAACATCTAGGTCCCCGGCTCTCTGTTGAGCTGTGAGGAGATGACAGGAAATGGGCAATGGCACTCGTTTGGCTCGCGCACCGACTACACTGGGAGCTTCCCCTTATGAAGTAAAGGGACTTTTTATTTTATTTATTTATTTATTTATTATTTTTAATAGTCAACGCGATCCTGTTCGCCTTTCCAGTGACCCTCGGTTCCGAGGAAACGCGTTGATTTTCTCTTTATCCGATTATAATACAAACTGTGCATTAGATCAAAGGGTCGATGAGTATAAGATAAGAAAATTCGCGGTAAGCTAAAAAAAAAAAAAAAAAAAAAAAATAGCGATCATGTATATTTATTTGCGAACGAAACAAATATAAATGCTTTATGCAAATGTTTATTTATTATTAGTGAGAGCAAAATCGACATAAGACAAAATATTCGTGTAAAAGTTTGAATGATGGTATTTTAAGTGGCGTCAGCGGGAAGTTTTGCTATGTTTCCACACGGAGGTATTTTAATTGCCGTATTTGCCTCTACTACTACTACTACTAATAATAATAGTAATAGTTTGGTGCATCAGTAAAATGTTTATTAATTAAAAATTTAGTTTTTTTTAAAATATCTGAGTAAAGAAACCACTTTAGAGACAAATGTGTGTTCGTTTGAAGGTTCTAATTTCACTTTTATATATATATATATATATATATATATATATATATATATATATATATATATATATATATATAGATATATATATACTTTTTTATTCAAATGAGTTTGCCTTAACGCATTATTAATATTATTAATTAATATGCGCTCCAAGAACGTGAGTAACGCACGGCCCACAGACCAGATAACCTCCAAGGGTGTTTTTTGTTTTTCGCACCATTCTGCGTATGTTGTATGTGTGGAAAAATCCCACATCAGCGGCTTCTCAAGCCAGTTCGTCTGCCAGACTACGAACGTCAGCAGAAACACTTGATATCCTGGCGACACCGTAGCGCTGCCGGACCCTTAAGTCATAGTTGCTCACCTATATACCCGAGATAACTCCCTGGGATGAGGATGGGGGGGTCTTCCAAATTCCATGAACGCAAATGTCATGTGCTATAGGGCCTCAACCCACCTTTGGGATGAATTAGTATCTCAATGCTACGACTGATGGATACAATATATGGATTAAGCAGATTTTCGCATCGGGAAAGTAAACAGAAAAATAACTGGTTCAAAATATAGAACGAAGCCTTGCTCTGGACATCGCTGTCATTTCTTCGTAGTGTGTTTCAACCTGGCAATTAAAGGCTTAATTCCAAATACAGGCGAAACCAGACATGGGCAAACTATGGGCCGGGGGCCAAACCCAACCTGGCCCAACCTGGCCCAACCTGGCCCGCCAGCCCTTTTAATCCGGTCCGCCGAATATCGGTAAGGAAATGCCCAACTGAAACCGCAAATACGCTCAGAATACACTACCAGTAGCAATATTGCGAAGAGTATGCAACGGTTCCAGCAGAATTCCGGCTCCGTCAGACAACGATTCAAGACACGGGAAATGTGGAATGAAGTATCCTCCCTGTCAACAACTCACGGCTCTGCACGCTCCAAGCAACTAAGCACCTCCACCAAAGCCAACTCCCCCCCCCACCTGACAAATCAGCAATGGACAGTAGACTCGTGATACGATGGGATCCCTGAACCTGCAGGCATACCTGCCTACCTGGAGTTGTGAGGGGGGTTGGCTACCGGTTAATGTAGCCCCTGAGCCAGAAAGTTGGCCCACACCTGGGCGAAACAAACGCATAGTTGCATTTGGGCTCCACCCATAGTTAAAAACATTACCGTTTCTGCATCATTAGCGCCCTAAAATTGTTATTACACATGTGCAATTTTGTTTTTGTAAAGACAACACCCCCCCCCCCCCCCCCCGTCGTCTACAAACACCGCCACTCTTCGGCATTGAAACGAGGACGTTTGCTCGAGTCGTTCGTTACTTTGTTCCTCGCACACATGATTAAGGATGATTTGGTCGTGTCTCCATTCTCTCACGCCAAGGCGCCTCGGTCTCCAAGGTTTCCGGTCCATGAGGCGGATGGAAGGGGGGGGGGGGCACCCAGTAGATTTATATTTGAGAAGCCATGAGAAAAGTTGGATTAAGTGCCCAGCAATAAACAGCACATGTGTATTTCGGCCTGCAAGCTTAATGAATCCCACTCCATTATTTATTCCCCTCTATCCATGCACCTGTGTACACAGGCCATCTGTCTGCAATGACCTCTGCTTCGCTCTGTATTTGTCCCAAGAGTGGTCATTATAACGGACAAGTCCATTTCGGGTCCACAAATACAGAAGACTTTGAGTGTGTGTGTGTGTGTGTGTGTGTGTGTGTGTGTGTGTGCTGAAATGTGACTTTTGCCCATTTATAGAGTGGCGACAGAACGGACTCGAACCTAAGCAGGTCTCATGGCGGGGACAATAACAGAACAAGGCGTGTTTATACCTGGCAGAGCGCAGAGACCCAGAGCCAAGTCCCACAGCTGCTTTAACGTTTAGGAAGTGGCGACAGTTGAAAGGTCACCCGCGAAATATTTTGCGCGGCGAAGCATTCTTTTTCTTTTGTCGTGGATCGGGACGAAAATAATCGCTTCGGTCCAACGGAATTTTCCCAGAGGGGGCGCATGAGCGACGATTCAGGCATTGAAAACGAATGTTTATTAACATACTCGGAGGTAAACAAAGTATTTGTGCCACCCGTGTTTCGTCGGCCAAAAAAAGACACTCTTTTATAGTGTTATGGGCGTTAAGGCATTGGCCTCTGGACTGGAAGATCGCAGGTTCAAATCCCATCACCACCACCACCAAACTGCCACTAGTGGGCCCTTGAGCAAGGCCCTTAACTGGGTGAGATTTTTTTTTTCTCTGCATCAAGAAAACACCACACTGTATAGTTTCATTATTTTGTTAAACCTTGCACAATATATAAATATAATATATATAATATATATATATATATATATATATATATATATATATATATATATATATTTAAAGGTAATTTCCGGTCCTGGGGTAAAAGTGGGTGGAGTTTGGCTCTCGTCCGGTGGACGAGGGATCCCACTGTTGCGCACCAGTTAGGACTGGCCTTGTGAAGTTGTGTTTTGGTCTTGACCCACCATTTTTCTACTTGCCTTCCAGCGAACACCTTTAGGGCCATCTCAATCCATGCGCTATGCGGGTCCATAGATACGAGGCTTTTCGATTTGTCGGACAAATCGTTTTAATTGGCCTGGTTTGAAAATGTAAGCTAGCGAGATATTTCTGTAAAAAAGTAAACAAAAAAGTTGTCCAGAAAGTAAAGAATGAACGAAATACGAAAGTCAACGAAATACAGTTCTCATGGGATCAGAAGTTCATTTCACCGTGCAATAATTGGTATATATAATCAGTATATAACAGTAAGTACAATTTGCTTCATGTGCATTATTAAAAACTATATGGCAAATTGCCTATATAAATAGTAAACAGTAAAGTATGTGTGAAGGTAAGCAAGCACTGATACCATAAAAATTAAAGGCCAACGTAGTAGCAACGTAGTAGCAACGTAGTAAAGGCTTAGAAACGGCCACATACAGCAAAGCAAATCACCTGTTTAGTGTTTTTGTACTCTGTGCATCGTTTCTTGTGTAACGCGATCTCGGGCATTAATGGCGTATCTCGGTTTTTCAATTCCATCATGTACCGCGACTTGGACGGAAAATGTCCCGCCGGTGGATTCATCACGTCTTTCTTCTTTCTCTTGCAGGGAGCTGAATGGCAACAACTTCACCCGCGTCAACAAGAACGATTTTAGCGGCCTCAAATACCTCCGTGTCTTGTGAGTAAGAAAAATGCTTTTTGACGTCGCCTTTGTTTGTTCCTTATTTTGCAAAGACTATCCTCAATACATACTATATATATATATATATATATATATATATATATATATAATATATATATAAAACCTCTTATTAGGAGAAACATGCCAGATGGAAACAACTTTCAACAAGTATTCCTGCTAACGTCCCCAAACACCAACACCGCCCCCACCAGATCAGACTCACACCAGTGTCCCCAAGGAGACTGAAGGCCTCCCGGTGGCTCGTGTAGTTCCAGGCGAGTTGTTAACGTGATTAACATAGAGGTGGAAGCATTGGGGAGAGAGAGAGGAGGGGGAGTTAACGCTAAAATTTCTTGCCCTTGGGACTTGGCTGCATTGGTGTGAAAATGGGGGCATGAACCTTTGCCCGTGGTGAAGAAGGTGTTTCGCCAAGGGCAAAGGAAAAACAACAGTTACACACTTTTGGAAAAGCCAAGAATGGTTGCCGACATCTTGCACGCCTAGATACAGAACCCTCGACGACGTGGTTTTCTGGTGGGGTTGGGGGGGGGTATGTCGGCTCTTCCACGAAAGCCCTTTCTAACGAACGAGCCTTACGGCATCTTCTCCCGAGTGCCACTTCCAAAGGAGTCTATGTTTAAATAAACAAACGAATAAATAACCAAACATTTCACGTGCGAGCGCCTTTGGCAGTCCCTGTGGCGAGTCTGTTTACGCGGCAGCCTTGAGGGTTCCGACGAAGCCTGTGGTTGTGAGGGTTTACCCAACCTGTTTCGAATAAGTGCCTTCAGTTTTGGACCGCACGGCCACAGAGTTTGCCGGTGGCCTACACGTCCTAAGGCTTCAAGCCTCCATGGTTCGGGGCCCCCACCACCATCGCAGACCACACCAGCCAAGTGACCAGACACTGCCACCACAGTCTCCCAGCTCCCCCCCAACCCCTCACTACCACTCTACCCTGCTGTTCTGGCCAGACTCCCTGAAATTTCCCCCTTTTTTATTTGCCAAGATTCCACCAGCTTTAACTTTAATTTCCTTCCACAAACAGGTCTATACCACCCTGAGAATATATATATATATATATATATATATATATATATCAGAAGAGCACTCTGTCCCATTTCACCCCACCTATGTCAAATCTCTCCATCACCGACTGCGACGTCTCTCCACAGGCAGCTCATGGAGAACCAGATTGGAGCCGTTGAGCGGGGGGCCTTTGACGATATGAAAGAACTGGAAAGACTGTAAGTATTCCTTAAAAAAACAAAGACCAAACAACTAATATCCTAATAAATATTAACACCGGGAGATTAGTAGTGTTAAAAGAATCCCTTCGGAGAGAGAGAAAAAAGAAAAGACGCTAAGGGTTGCTGGCTGGATTTACTAGCCAACCAGGAACCTGACCAAGAATGTGTGGAAGGAGGGGGGGGGGGGTGGAGAGAGGGTTGGAAGGCTTAGGCTTACATGATTATACTAAACACATTTGCCAGTCTCACTTGTTTGAAAAGCTACAAAAGGCCGTCCCCCCCCCCCCCCCCCCTCCACTCCCCTCCCTGAATAGAAAAAGGGGGAAATGGTGCATGTAGCCAGTGTCAAAACGAAGGAGCCACATCACAACTGCACTGCTGTTCTGTGCATGTCATGTGGTAAGCTATTGGAACTGCAGCTGTACAGCTGTTCCTTTTAATGTGCAACATGTGACGTGTATTTCATATATATATATATATATATATATATATATATATATATATATATATATATATATATATATATATATATATATATATATATATATATATAAAATATACTGTATATATACAGTTCTCAAAATGATTAGCCTCCAGTCACATGAGTTGAATTGCCTTTGCCTGTAAGCACTTAAGCTCTGCGGTCTCATTTGGTCTCGAATTAGTTTCCATCGGTGTCTTTTTGGTTTCCTCAATTGCGCCGGTCAGTTGATGGGGCGATGTTTGTTTTTCCACTCATCCAAACTCGCCTCATTTTAACCAGCTGCATCAGATAATCCCCGCTCCAATTGTATTTATTTATTTATTTATTTTCCCCCGTCGTTGTTGTTTACTGTACTATTTTCTTTGTGTCTCCGTTAGACGTCTAAATAGGAACCAACTCTACCAGCTGCCGGAGCTTCTGTTCCAGAAGAATGCCGCGTTGTCACGACTGTGAGTCTCCCGGACACTTCCAATCTCTATTGTGCTTCAGAGCGGCTATGATTTTATTTTATTTGATATTTGCACAATGGCTTGTATTAGTTATATATTTATTTATTATGTTCTTATTTAAGAGGTATGCGTTTTCTTGCATACGTTTCCTGTGGGGGGGGGAAAAACGCCCTTAAAAGGGTTTCATTCTTATGAATGTTGTCTTTGATAGGAAATATTTGGGGTTTGTAGTGGGAGGCCAAAACTTTTGCCCCGAGAATAAACCTTTGCTTCTGGTAGCTTTGGACAGGCTGTTTCTCTGTTCTTTCGGCAAGGAAAACTAGCAATCAAAAAAAAAAAAAAAAAAAACACCCCCACCGCCCCCCCGACCCAGAGCTCCGTCTCAGGTTAGCAAAAACCACAAGTTTTTTTTTTTTTTTTTTTTTACCTTCTTATTGAAGTCTGAATGCCTGCACTGTTTCTACACATAATTGCTCTAAACTGTCCTTTCTGCTGATCATTTGAGTCCATGTTACCTGTAACCGGTGGTGGGAAATGATTTCCTATAGAGACCAGTTAAACCCCCCCACCCCCAGCACCCATTTTTCCCAGACCTTCTGTTTTCCACCGGTACGACACGTACACACAATTGGTACGCCAAACCCCCCCTCCTCCCTTAAAATACACATCGTTCCAACATTTACGTTGCGAGGGGCAGGTTTTAAACTTCAGCCTTTGGCAATAGAAACAGCTGTTTTAACCATTTACCCCGACATCAACCCTGATTTATCGACTCCCTTCCTTGAGGAAACGACTTCGCGGGGAATCGTTTATTGACTCTTCCTCGGACGGACGTTTACTCCAGGCACCACGGATATGTCTTAAAACCGTCAATAAAGGCAGGAGTGGCATTTGACATGTAGACCGTGGGCAGTACGAGTAAAATTACAGAAGTGCCTTACTTCATTTAAATACAGGTTTAAGAAGGGAAAAAAAAAAATGTGCCCAAAGGAACACTTGCTCTTGCACTTACTCGGAGCACTCACCGGGGCTTGTTAGGGTTTCTTTCCTTTCTTCAATTCCATTAACGAGTAATGAAAAAGTCTGTTAGCCTCAGGTGGTATGTTAACCCAGATGTGTTTCTTGTAGCATTAATTGGCCCCATTCTTTCTCTTTGGATGCACTCTCAATTTTGTACTGGCACAACCTCGGTGTCCAAGTCATTGAAGCTGGCCAGGGAGTGTAAGGGCAGCCGTGTCCAATCGGCTTTCTGGGCTCTTTATACAGAAGGTGGCCAGCTTAAAGCGTAATGCCGCCCGTGCAATTCTTTGTCTCGGGGGATGGTGGGGTGGGTAATCTTGAGTATTACGTACTCTTTCGTTTGTGCTACCGATTATTCGTTTAACCCAGTCTGCCGACAAATCGTATGGCGGATTTGTTGGGGAAAATGGCGAGTGGCTCGGTGGGACAATAACAAGCAAGAATGGGTGGCATCCATTACGGTTAACAACATGTTGCTGGGCCGTTCTCCTCTCACTCACTACCCCCATGCTAGGAAAGAAAGGCCGTGGTCCCTGTAATCTACCTGTGCCGTGCCTGTAATTAGCGCATTCATACTGTGAGTAATGCAGCACCGAGGGCCTGAGAGAGTTTAGGGCGGAGGGAGGGGGCGGGGTGGGGACGGGGGTCAAAGCAAACTTCGGTGGGTGCCTTCTGGCGACGGCATCTGGTTTGGAGAAAGCTTGTACGAGTGTGTGTGTGAGAGTGTGAGAGTGTGTGTGAAGGTGGCAAGCGGGGTCGGTAGGTTTTATGACCCTTGCTGGGAAGCGTGAATTTGCGTTGGCTTATTCGACTATTCAGTCGCTTCTAGGGACGGATTTGCTGCCAAACGTTGCTTTTCATTCACAACTTCATAAATGAATATGCAGCTTGTTTAGGATGAAGGATACGGAGGCCTGGAAGTCTTCTTGGACCTTCTCCGATTCGATTCGCTGTCAAATGGCGAGCTTCATCTTCAAGACGGTGGGTGGTAGCCCAGTTAAGGTGTTGGACTCTGGACCGGAAGATCATGGGTTCAAACCCCACCACCACCGAGCTGCCACTCGTTGGCCCTTGAGCAAGGCCCTTAACCCTCAATTGCTCAGTTGTTGTAAGTCGCTCTGGATAAGGGCGTCTGCCAAATGTAAGAAGAGGGTGACGTCCACAGGAGCCAAACCTGGCGAGAAGGGTGGGTTGGTGGGGTGATGCTGGTCATGCTGTTTGAGACGATGATGTCCCAAACAACAGGATGATGTCACAATGACGTTCCCTGTGACTGTGCGTGCACATCTGTCGGCATGTTACAAAACGAACCTTTTTGATACCTGCGCAAATAATTCGGCTTTGTAGAATAGACGTCGTCGCAAATACTTTACAGCGCATTCTTTCTTGGCATGTCCCAGGCAGGGCGTCCCGCAGCGAGTAATTGAGGGTTAAGGGCCTCACTCAAGGGCCCACTATTGTCAGCATTGGTTGTGGTGGGGTTTGAACCCATGATCTTCCGAACACCTTAACCAGCGGGCTATACCACCTCTATCTACTGTGTGAAGACGTACACAGTAATCCGCACATGGGTCCTTTAGGCTTGCTTTCAGCTCCCGATCAGCACTCTGTCCCTTCCCTTTCTCTTGGTGGTAAAAGTGGATTTTACAAGTCGTCAGGGCTTTTATGGGCCGTGCGGTGTGTGCAAGAACCAGAAACGCCATAAAACCATCTGAAGTAAGCGGAAACCAAACAGGTCATTTAGAAACCACACGGCCCGTCTGAAGTATTCGAATAAAGCGGAATGGAGGTTTGGGTCTGTTTCCCCTATACCAGCAGATCTCATTGATAATTCAGCGGATGGATACGGCGTGTTAAATATTCATGATTGATGCCGCGAACATCAAACCTTTCAATCAAGGGCCGCGCTTCATTGCCTGTTCCCCCAGAGGACTTCAGCGCGCTGGATCAGTCTGGAGGCTACCGAGCTTAATATCGTCTATTTAATATCTTCTGCTCGCGTTTTATTCAACGCATATTTTAGGGATCGGGCGAGGCGTTATGTAGATTATAGTCATTTTTCAGACATCGCGTTGGGGGGAAAAAAGTCGGATGCAGCGCTGTTCGACGGCGCTAAGCCCCTCGGTTCCTTGCGTAAACCCCACCAGCCTTTGGTGCTGGCTGGAATTATGAGGCAGCAGCCAGCAATAACATGTTTTATAGTGACTGACTTGTTCTCAGTCGATTGGTTTTCACTTCTAGCATCCTGCATTTTCACAAGCTGTTTGCTGTTCCTCCGCTTTAGACGAATGGGAGCTAGAGCCGGCGCCAGGCCATAACTAACTGGGGGGTACGCGCCTCCCAACGACGGGGAACGCAACAACAACAACAATAACTTGCGTAAATAAATCCCAAACGAATCAATATCGCTACAATCAGGGTATAACGAAGACATTCGGCGATAAAAGCAACCTTTACTCTGTGTACAGGTCAGTATGCTAATGGCGTAATGGCCATGATGTATAAGGGAGGCAAAGCTACCTCTTTGGTGGGGGCAAGGGGGTACCCTCCCCCCCCCATTTGAACCTGGCCTTGATGGGAGCTTGTATTTTTTAGGTCCTTTGTAAAAATTGTTTACAGGAAGTTAAAGAAATCCTTATTCCCTTTGCTTGCCTTAAACTCCACACCGGGTTTGATGCCCTTTGAGTTATACGCAGAGGGGAGATGCTCGGAGGAGTTGGATTACTAAAAAGGCGATATGTCACTTCTCCCGCTCCCTGTTTTGTTCCTCGTCGTCCGTCTGTGTATAAATAAGCCAAACGCTAAGGGGAACACACACACACACACACATACACAGAGTGCCAGCGTCAAGCAGACTAGTGTTAGCCTACGCTAATCTGTGCTACTGAGTTCTGTCAACACCTCCTCCCTTCATTCCCAGGCGACTGGTGTACACAAGCCCAAACACCAAAGAGGAGTTCGGGAGATGAGTAAAGACTTGTAGAGGGACCAGGAAAAGCGCCATCCTGCCTTATGCCATTACATTTCAAAGCTTCTCGGAAATCTTTTCCTTGTTTATTCTCCCGGCTGCTGTTTTGGCTTCTGCCCCCTCTGCGAGTTGTCCCTTGACGTCGGAGGTCTTTTTATGAGGCGTTTATATATATATATATATATATATATATATATATATATATATTATATATATTTACATTTATTTAGCAGATCCGCCCTTTATCCAGAGCGACTTACAACTGAGCAATTGAGGGTTAAGGGCCTTGCTCAAGGGCCCACTAGTGGCAGCTTTGTGGTGGTGGGGTTTGAACCCGTGATCTTCCGGTCCAGAGTCCAACACCTTAACCACTGGGCTACCACCTCCCTATATATATATATATATATAGATACATATATATATATATATATATATATATATATATATATATATATATATATATATATATACATATCCCACCTTTGCAGCAATTCAAGCCCTCATTCATTGGGCCCTGTTTCCTGCCTTTCCAGCTGGGAAACACCACAACCAGGATCATAGACTTATTGCAGCAGAGAATCCTATCACCGTACTGTGTTTGAAGCCTTCTGTGGATGTGATGGCGATTACATTTAACATTTACGCTTCTGGAAATTAGCGGACCCCCTTATCCAGTACAACTTACGACTGAGCCAATTGAGGGTTAAGGGCTTTGCTCAAGGACCCACTATTGGCATTTTTTTTTCTGGCTTGTTTGCGGCGGGATTTGACCCTCCGATCTTCCAGTACAGAGGGCACTGAGGGGCGACCACCTGCTTCAGCTCAGTGCTAAAAAGCAGAGGTGTGGAATCAGTGGGCCACATCAGCATTATGGCCTGTTATAATTATAAGACAGTGTTTGATGTGCGCCGCCGCCTCATAACACAAAACACACACAGCTCTTTTTCTCCTTGAAGCCCAAATATGCATTCGCTTTCCCATCTTTCTTGGAAGGAAGTGCCTTTTCCAAGTATCACCACTGCACTAGCCAAGTCAAATGCCACGGAGGGGGTTTAGTTCTGGGACGGTGATCATAAGATCCGGGTTCGAGCCCCCGGTATGGCCAAGCTGCCGTCCTTGGGTCCTTGAGCAAGACCCTTAACCCTCTGTGCTCCAGGTTGCCGTATCATGGCTGACCATGATGGCTACTGTCTTTTTATGGATTTGATAAGGTCTCTTGAACTCAAACGTCAGGGCTTGTACACGGAATGCCAGGATTATGTGGGATCATGCCGGCGAATCCTATAGCAAGCGAAAGGGGTTCTGTGGTACAAGCGTGAATCATTGGTTGCCTGGTCCTGATCCCAATCACCACCGACTGCAGTGCCTTTAACCCGGCATGTAAATATAAGCATATATGATGAATTGGTGGAGAATGTTTCACAGTCGCTTTGACAAAGGAGCGTTTTGTGCTCCGACAGCCCAGTTTCTACGTGATATTGTTTGTCCGTTGGGATTTCGATGTTTTGAGAACACCACTGTTACGGGAGACACGCCAATAACATTCAACGTTATTTTCTCAGTCGGGTGCATTCATTATTATTTTTTTATTTTTTATGATGATGATGTTTAAGCTTCATTATCTTAAATATACACCAGATCGTTTCCTACAGTATGTTTAATTGGCTCTTGTCATAACAGCAGGGATTAAATAGAATGGAAACACATGGGAGTGAAACTTGATGAATGTCATTGCAATGGCATTTTTTTTTTTTTTTTTTTTTTTAAGAAATAACTTAAATTTGTTTTGTGCAATAAATCACAATGACAGACAATGCCTAGAAAGCTTCTAAAAGCAACATGACTTTATATGATATATATATATATATATATATATATATATATATATATATATATATATATATATCATTCTTTATAGATATAATCCATTTTGCCACGAAGAAATGCCACGTTTGTCATTTTTCAGACTTTTAAAGCCGAGAGTATATCTCTGGACTTGCAGGGATGAGGTGTTACGTCCCTGATCTCATTTTCCTCCCAGTAGGAGAAGGAGAGAGAAATCACAGGCAGGCTTCAACAAGCTGCCACACAGGGCTCGGAAAGTCCTGACCCTCCCAATGTCCTTTGTTGAGGGGAAAAAAAAAAAATATAAATATATATATATATATATATATATATATATATATATATATATATATATATATAATAACCTTATCAGGGGGAGGAATAGATTTTCCCCTTGCCCTTTTGCTGTTTATCCAGACAACATGGGATTGGTTCTATTCACAACATCCAGTATTCTTGGCACCTTTGTGCCTTGCTCCTTTATGGTATAGTCAGCTAATCCTATCATAGAGACTCCCCTATTGGGTTTGTAAAGACAGGAAGCAGGAGCCATGTGCAGACATAGTCCTGTATATAGGGACTTTTTTTACTTCTTTTGTTCGTGCACTCGTTTTTTAAACCACCTGATAAACAATGAGCGAGTTACGTTGTGCTCTTATTGCTTTCAGTTGGAACCCTTGGATTGTTGTTTTGAATATATATATATATATATATATATAGTAATACTATATATATATATGTATATATATATATATATATATATATATATGCTCTGCGGTTTGTATAAAGAGCTCGGTGGTGGTGTTGGTATTTTCTATCCTGCAACATCTGGATTAGGCTACACGTCAAATTATGAATATTGAAATATACTGAATAATGACATCATTTTCATTTAATGACATCATCAAGAATGAAAAGAATGTAATAAAAATGAAAGAATGAAAAAGAATGAAATAAACGTGTATTGATGAGTAGGAAAGTCGCTAAATGTATTAATCAGGTGTCCCTGGAAGATTATGTGGTTCCTTTCTTTCTCTCTTTCTTTCCCCTTCATCTTTCTTCTCTTTCTTTCCCCATATTCTTTCTTTCTTTCTATTTTCTTTTCTTTTTCTCTTCTTTCTTTCTTTCTTTCTTTTCTTTCTTTCTTTCTTTCTTCATTCCTTCTTTCTTTCTTTCCCATTTGTTCTTTCCTTTCTTTTTCCCTCGTCATTTTCTTTTTTTTTTTTCTTTCTTTTTCTTTTTCTTTCTTTCTTCTTCTTTCTTTCTTTCTTTCCTCATCGTTCTTTTTTCCTTCCTCATCCATCTTTATTTCTTTCCTCATCTTTCTTTCTTTCCTTCCTCATCTTTCTTTCTTTCCTCATCTTTCTTTCTTTCTTTCCTTCCTCATCTTTCTTTCTTTTTTCTCTCTTTCCTCTTTTCTTCTTCCTCATTTTTTCTTTCCTAACTTTCTTTCTTCTTTCTTCTTCTCCTCGTCTTTCTTTCTTCTCATTTTCTTTTCTCATCTTCTCATCTTTCTTTCTCTTTCTTTCTTTATCTTCTTTCTTCTTCTTCCTCTTTCGTCTTTCACTTCTTTCTTTATTCCTCTTTCTTTCTTTTCCTCTCTTTCTCATCTTTTCCTCATCTTTCTTCTTTCTTTCTTTCTTTCCTCATCTTTCTTTCTTTCCTCATCTTTCTTTCTTTCTTTCCTCATCTTTCTTTCTTTTTTCCTTCCTCATCTTTCTTTCCTCATCTTTCTTTCTTTCCTTCTTTCCTCGTCTTTCTTTCGTCATCTTTCTTTCTTTCTTTCTTTCTTCCTCTTTCTTTCCTCATCTTTCTTTCTTTCCTTCCTTCCTTCCTTCTTTCCTTCCTTCCTTTCAGAATGACGGAGTGAACAGGGTAGGTAAACACACTCTTAAGATTGTGAGAGGGGAAAGTTAAATGTGCAGAACGAGTCCACACAAACCAGATAAGATGTCAATAAGCCAGTAAAAAAAAAACCAGCCGATGTCTAAACAAACACATGGCTCTGGACTGTTTCGTCTGAGTCGCATTAATTGTCCCCGTCTACAATCCACTCTTCTCGCCGTCGTGCCGATGAGAAGTATATTTAACGGACAGACAAATTACAAAATGCCATAATCATTCCGTCATGTCAAGTAGGCGTTATTGTCATTTCACCGATATACAGGGTGAGAGTGAAATGAAAGGACGTTTCTCCAGGACCGAGGTGCTACAACAGACAACGTAAATTAACAAGACATGAAAAAAATAGAAAAAATAATTAGCAAATAAAGAAAAGTGCAGTCAATATACTGTAATTGTAGCCCCGGGCATGTTGGTGTAAAAATCGATGTGGGGAGGTAGTATCCCAGTGGTTAAGGTCTCTGGAAGATCACAAGTTCAAACCCCACCACCAAGCTGGAACTAGTGGGCCCTTGAGCGAGGCCCTTAACCCTCAATTGCTCAATTGTAAGTCGCTCTGGATAAGGGCGTCTGCCAAATTATGTAAATGTAAATGCATTGGTTCCTAATAGCTCAATCTAGATTATTGTGTCTTCAACGTTGAATCCCAGGTATCCTGTTGTATATTATTTATATTTATATTTATATTTTCTATATTTGCACAAGTGCCTAAAACTTTTGCACAATGCTGTATATTAGTGGGCTTAGCGGTTAGAACGTTCGCCTCACACCGCCAGGGTCCGGGTTCGATTCCTGTCTCGGCCATGTGTGTGTGGAGTTTGTGCATGTTCTCCCCGTGCCTCAGGGGGTTTTTCTCCGGGTTCTCCGGTTTCCTCCCTCACGTCCAAAAACATGCACGGTAGGTTGATTGGCACCTTGGAAAATTGTCCCTAGTGTATGAATGTGTGTGTGTGTGTGTGTGTGTGTGTGTCCTGCGATGGGTTGGCATTCCATCCAGGGTGTATCCTGCCTTAATGCCCATAGATGCCTGAGATAGACACAGACTCCCCGTGACCCGAGGGAAGATCGGATAAAGCGCTAGAAGATGAAAGAATGTATATATAGTGCTGAAATTGGCTGTATTTGAGATCAACACTGAATGTCTATATTTACGCAAATGACACAACTTTTTTTCTTTGTTGTTTTTTTTTTTCTTTGCGTATGGCCTGGAAAGCTTCCCATTAGCGCGCCTCTTGTTCTCCCGTCTCCCTCTCCTACTTACTCTCTTAGTGCTTCTTGCCACCTCTCTCCGGCTGAGCAGAGTGAAAAGACTGGCCTTTTGCATAAGCAGTGTGCTTTCCCAGGGACTCATTGTTCTCGGTCGCTAGGCAACGGAGCAGCCCCGCTTACGTCGCCAAAGAGATTCAGGGTGGGATTGGGGGGGGGGGGGGGCGCCCTGGGTGTATTTGGTTTTGGGTCAGGCGTGATACAGATGATACAATGGGGTTGAGGCGTGTCCAGAACCTCCTTGCTCGTTTATGAGGCCTGCCTGTGTTTGGCCTGTGTTTTGTTATATATATATTTTGTATATATATATATATTATATATATATATATATATATATATATATATATATATATATTGCTTGCATGAAATCCACAGCCATGCCGGCAAAAGGTCTTGGCCCGACCTCAGACCTCCACAGACGACGACGACGACACCGAAATATGCGACAGTTCCCTTTACGAGGCTGTCGGTGCTACCGTCAGAGACAGGCGGGCGGGCGGGCGAAATTCCGACTTGCGCGTTTTAAGGATGTGTTTCAAGAGTGTTTCAAGGAGCGTCGAGCACTCCGGGAACGTGAAAAGGGATGCTGAAAAGAGTTTGCTTGATCGGGGGAGGTTTGATTCACCCGCTTTATTCGAATGCATTTTGCGGAATTTCTTTTCACTCCTCTCGCGAATCATCAGGAATTTATTATTTTAATTCATTATGCACTTAATGAAACGGGCCACACACACACACACACACAAAGAATCACAATGCCTATTATAATTATAATTATAATAAATGTATAATTTATAGATTATAATTGCAATCATCATTTTAAAAGAAAATTCAATTTAAACAGGATTAAATTACCAATAGAAAAAAAAATAGAGCAGACTTCATTCATTTCATCATCATTCATCTTTAAAAATTCATCTTCTACCGCTTTATCCGATCTTCCCTCGGGTCACGGGGAGTCTGTGTCGATCTCAGGCGTCTATGGGCATTAAGGCAGGATACACCCTGGATGGAATGCCAACACACACACACCATCACATTCACACACACACATTCATACACTAGGGACAATTTTCCAAGGTGCCAATCAACCTACCGCTGCATGTTTTTGGACCGGGGAGGAAACCCGGAGAACCCGGAGAAAAACCCCCCGAGGCACGGGGAGAACATGCACAAACTCCACACACACATGGCCGAGACGGGAATCGAACCCGGACCCTGGAGGTGTGAGGCGAACGTGCTAACCACTAAACCACCGTGCCCCTTATAAAAGTCTTATTTAATCAAGCACTCGTGACACAGCGGATTAAAAACAAACAACCCCAAAATCCTTCCTAATTAAGATGTAATTGTAGATATTACTCTTTGCTGGAAGAGAAGTCGACGCTTGTGAATCGATACGCAATCTTCTCCGTGATGAGGTGTTTGCCTACAGGGCGCATTCGTAAAATTGTGTGCGTGTTCAAACTCTCACTGCGAAGGCTATTCCGTTCATTTGAGAAGCTCGTCTAGGATGTCTTTGAATTGTGTAGAATTTTTCCCTCCACTTGGACCAGTATACCCGAACCCAGGCAAGCTTGACGATGCCCCTGTGCACAAAGCCCGTTGGCCCGTGTGTGTATGTATATGTATATATATATGTATATATATATATATATATATATATATATATATATATATAATCATATATATACACACAAAAGTTTTTGTAGCAAGTCCAGTCTGGTAGCCCTTAGACATACAAGCTGTCAAGTTTGAATCGTTTTACACCCATTAGTACGGGGGTTCTCAGCTGTACAACACAATTACACAGCAAAAGGATTTTCTCATAATGAGCCGTATGAAAGGATTCATCCGAATTAGCCGATAGGGTTTGGATTCCGATTCGGAACAGTGAACAGATGAGTTTATTACGATAATTACACTTTTGAAGCGCTCCCACATAGACTACCACATAAGGTCCTGGCAGATTGGACATGTGGAAGGTCCTGGCAGATTGCCATAGGGAGACAAAATGCTTCCAGGAATCGAAAATTGTAATTTTATAACAAGCATCCGATTCTTAATCTTGAGTATCCCATTCCAGAATGGATTTTCGATTCCCAACCCTGATTAGCAGCCATAGCAGGAGATTGATGCAATAAAAGGCCTGTTTCATTCTGTAAAATTCCTTATATATAGATATATAGATATATTATATATATATATATATGGTAAAGCCCTAGAAATTTAGTGATCGGAATAAGGATTGCAGGAGCACAGCAAAGTGAACTCTTTTCCATCACTCAGAAGCTTATCTGCACACAGAACCGGATGGCAGGCTTCCGAAGCTTCTTTGTGCATAAATAAATGTCTTAAATCAGAGCAGGTCCCAGTAGGATTGCTTTGCGGTGTCGATAGGGCTTTTTTTTTTCTTTTGAGCGTCTGCAATTGTAGGTGACTGTTTGTGTGTTTGTGTGTGTGTGTGTGTGTGTGTGTGTGTGTGTGTGTGTGTGTGGTGTGTCGGGACCCAGACCCATGTGTAAGGATTGCCCTTCCACGCCACGGCTCGTCTCAAAACCGGATTTGCATACATAAAAGAGTTTATCCCTTTGAGTCGCGGTTGACATATTTACTTCATGAGTTAGCTAACGTATCATTAACAACCTCATGGAGTGTGTAACAATTGTGTATCGTCGGGATAAATCCCTGCTCCTTTTTTCCTCCACTCAAACATTTCATCTGGGTGTCAAAGAGAGGGCAAAGACTCGGAGAGCGAGAGAGGGAACAAGTTCCGACGGCCCTTTGTTCCCATGATCCTGTTTCTCCGTGGTGCTTTGAAGCTTCAAGGCAGAGAAAAGCGAGACGGCACGCCGCAGCATTTTTAATTACAGACACGGGAACGGTGTCCTGAAATATTTGGAGTTGGGATCTACCTTGTGTTTGGAGGAACTAGACCAAGGAATTTTTTTTTGGTCTAGCCGTAGAGAGAGACACGGCGAAGAAAGGAAATCTACTGTATTGCATTACTCTTGGCAGGCGCTGGCAGCTTGCTTTGAAAACAAGACACTGCGAGACACTGAGTCTGCTCCTTGCCCTTGTCCACGTTCCCTGAGCTGGCACACTATGGCAGGCCAGGAAAGCGCCTCTGAGACAAAGGCATACACAGCTCAGGAATCGCGTTATGGTCACCTGCCTAATATTATATATTCGCTGACCCATCGAGCGTCTTTAGAGACACTGCAGCTCGTCTTTGGATCGGACCGATCCATGCCCCTGTCGCTGTTTCACCACTGTTCCTTTCTAGGATCACTTTTGAGAGATACTGACCACTGCAGATAGAGGAGCTTGTCACATATATATTACAGCACAGTCAAATCCTTTCTTCGCATATCCCATCTTGCCCAGGTCGGAGCGCAGGGTCAGCCGTGATACGGTGCCCCTGGAGCACAGAGGCTTAAGGGCCTTTGCTCAAGGACTCAAGGGTGGCGATACTGGGGCTCGGACCCCCGATCAACAGCCCAAGCGCCTTAACCACTGAGCTACACTCCCTCCCCTATAAGAGCTGCTGTTTTGGAGACACAATGGGTCACAATGGGTCAAACTCACTCAAATCTGTACGCTTGCCCATTTTTCCTGCTTCTGATACGTCAAGTTTAAGTACAAAATGTTCCCTCGATGGCGAATAGGGAGCTCAGTGGTTAAGACGCTGAGATACTGAGGTCAGGGAACCCCGGTATCAGTCCTTGAGCAAGGCCCGTAACCCTCCATTGGCTGATCCAACCCATTAGCAGGTGTTATGACGAAGCAATAACCATGCACATGGCCATTATTCCGACGTATGGAAAATGCTAAAGTAAAATAACGCATCGAAATTGATATCAAGCCACTCTTTTGACACGCATATAATGTGGCGTTTGGCTTTTAAAGCATGCTGAAAGTGATTCTAAATGAGTCCACAGCTGGACTACAGCTGCTGATTTGCCTCGCGCCCGAATACCCCACCAGTGAAAATTTCAATTTGAGATTTAGATGTCCTTGTATATAGATGTGGACTAGACTTAAATAGCATTAACATTGTGTCTTATGAAGACCAAAGACTCATTAGCTGTAATGATTGATCACAGGTGGTATAGACCGCGCTGTGGTAATCGTCGCTGGGTTTATTGTTCCTTTGTAAGGAACGGTCGCCTCGTTAAAAGAAACACGACTCCAAAGGCGGACAGCCTTTGGGGGTGATTTTATTGACTGTGCGTGCAGTTCAGAGCTCTGAAATGGTCTTGGATGTTCAGGTAATTGGCTTTTAAAAAATACACTCTCACTGTTGCATTGCCTGTTAGCCTGTCGGTGTTGAGTGTCACGCCCAGTCTGGGTTCTTGGTGGCGAGTTGTTGTGGTTGTTCCTCAGCTGGCGATGGATTCCTTCGGGAGCTTTACGTTGTAAGGGCGAGAGTTTTGACGAGTACACAAAGCGAGAGGGGTACAGTTATATATGCTATGCTGAACGACCCAGAAATGTTACAGTGTGATCAAGCCCTTGTGCAGAAAAAGCAAAGATAAGGTTTGCCCAAGCAGGCATGGAGGATCTGGAGTTACCAGCAATGAGCCTTGAGACCCCAAGACCGTTGTGAGGAACTACAAGAGTCATCCAACATTAGTACCTGAATGAAGAGAGGTGGGAGCTCAGTGGATAAGACATTGGCCGTTGGGCGAGACGGTCACAGGTTCACTGCCAAGCTTCCATTACTGGGCCCTTGAGCAAGGCCCTTAACTGTTCGTTCTGGACATGGGGCTGATGGAATGGCCTACATATACATTACAGCAAAGTGAAATTATTTCTTCTTATGGGGCGCCCCTGGAGCACAGGGTTGAGACTCTTTCTCAAGGACCCAAGGGTGTCATCTTGGCGATACCAGGGCTAGAACCCCCGACCGTCCAATTCGTAGCCTTAGCCACGACCCCCTCCCCTCCCCTGTTTGATGTTGGCTGAGTGGTTATGGTGCTGGTCTACTGATTGGAAGGTCGGGGGTTCGAGACGTGGTATCGCCAAGTTGCCACTCTTGAGTCCTGGGACAAGACCCTTTGTGCTCCAGGGGGTGCTGAGTCATGGCTTCCCAACAAGCAGTTAAAAAATGTCACTCTTCTATAATCTATATGTGACAAATAAATTATCTTCTAAGGGCCGGACTAAAGGGCCCAACCCAGACTCTTCCTTTCCCTTTGCTTTCTCTTGGGGGGGACGTTATTGAGCCTTGCCCTCCCCTGGCAATCGCCATGCTCTTTACGAACGCTCATTTTTAACACACATTTTATACTCCAGATCCTTTTCCAGTCTGAAACTTTCTCCTCTTTCTCTCCCTCATCCTCTCGTCCCAGTGGCCCCATGCTGCTAGGTAACTCAGCAATGTGTCTTTTCATTCCTTTTTACAAACAGCAAGTGCAGAAGGGAAAGGGGGGGGAAAAAAAGCTAAATCCATGCACAAATATTAGCCCCGAGTAACAAAAGCATTCCTGAATTGTCGCTCCCTGACTCGCTCCTGCTTACTACCCCCATTCAACCCCCCCCAATCCCCCTGAGCCTCAAGCCTACACCATGGCACCTTCTTTTTTTTGGAGACCCATTTGCTTTTTAACGTCCCCCGCCCCCCAATCGACAGTATCGTCCCTTCTGTTAGTGCTTTTTTTATTTGCCTTGCAAGCTAAAGTACGTTTTGGGTCATGAAATCAGGTTCGGGCACAGAATTCAGTGCTGTTGTGTCCCGGAGTCCACAGGCAGGTAAAACCCCCCCTACCCCGTGCCCCCCAAAACCCCGACCCCCCACCCCTACCACCACCACCCTAGGAATGGGGCGGAACCGTACAACGCCGGGCGAAAGGAAGCGGTAATCTCCATCTGATCTGTCACCTCTTGGCCCCTGGTTGAAATGTCATTCTCATTCGTGTCAGCCGCCTGGAGATGAAATGGCCAGCCTTGTGTCTGCCCCGAGCTCTGTTTGCTCGGAGGTGGAGCGGTTAATGCGTGTTTGAAGCTAAACAGACGTCCACCAGGAAACTCGACGGAAACCGGGCCAACTCCTAGGCCTGCTATTTTCTCAGAAACATCTATTCACCAGCGACGTCACCTTGCTGAGGGTATAATTGCTTTTCCTCATTCCTTTCTCACTGAGCCGTAGCTCAGATGGGGCCCGAATAAAGCTGTCCCCAAGAACCTTCCAGCATGATGTCATTAGTTGTTTATCCCCTGCGTTTTCTTCTTCTTCTTCTTCTTTTATTTGACTTACCCACTTGCGACATCAAACCTTTCCATCTGGAATACACATCAGTGGGTTTTTGCGTAATCCGTGCAGCGATCGTACCGCTCGGCCTCTTTCGAACCAGTAGGGATTAATAAATCGGAGAAAACGGATTCACCGCGCACACGAAAAAACAATCCGTAGACGTTTTTGACTTGACCGTTGCACCCAACACTCAATGATAAAACTCTACTAGAAACATTGATATCTATATTAAAGTCGATAAGCAGCGATGTCCCGGGCGTTTTACAAGCCCTGTGCTTGATGTCCTATAGTCTCGAACATTATATTCGTCTTTGTCCCGGCACCGCCGCTACCGACCCCTCCCCGCCCACCATTCTGCGGGTTTAATTTCATGCACCCGTGCTCTGGCACTTACTTCCTTTTGGAAATGCCAGCCTTGTGAGATGACAAACACACACACACACACTCCCACACACAGTCCCTGTGCTGCCCAGCCGCAAGGTGTTGGCATCCAGTTCAGCATTCGGGACGTAAAATGAGCTGCTTTACATTCCTCGCTCACCCACCTTTTCACAATGGATATTGCTTTAAAGCAGTATGTATGAATCATTTGAATAAGTGATATGTGTATTTCCATCCAAGCCTGGGGCAACCTCTCTTATGGTGGTATGAGGAACCCTCGAGAGGAACCGGACTCATGTGAGGACTCGTCTTCATTCGGGTGGCACCAAGAGTGTGATCACAATTCATAAAATGTGATCTCAACCACAAAAAATGATGAGTCGATTCGAATCGACTCTTTGATTGACTCATTTGAATCTTTCACAGCCGGTGCTTTTGTCATCCTGTTTTATTACATTTTTTTTTGGGGGGGGGGGAGGCGGGGGTATAAATGGAATACTGCAAATCTGGGATGCCCGAGTGCATCATGCTTTCCACTTTCAAGATCCTTCTTTTTTTTCTTTTTTTTTTTTGCCTGAAGCTTCATTTGAGAATTAATTTATTATTTATTGCAATTCATATATGTATATTTATCGGAACGGCTCTAGATATGATTTGTTCCGCTTTTTCAAGCAATCTCTGAAAACGAAGCGCTTCACATAATAGCTCGGGGTTTCGAGTGTGCAACAATAAATGAATAAATAGAGGAAAAACATCGGTGCCTGGCTGGAGGACTGCGAAGGAATACGACGCAAAGCTTCATTGCCTTTATTTATTTTTGACTTCGCATCGCCGTTTTTCGCCGCCCCGGGGGCTCGACATTACCCTTCCGATCGCTGCTGCTCCAGGAGTTCATTAACCGTGACAACCCTTACTACTCCCCTTCGACTCTCAACCCCCCCCCCAAAAAAAATCAGGAATCTGCCTAATGGTCTAAGGAGCATGTCTTTCGCCATTTCTGCAGCGAGGCTTTGGTTATTTATTTATTTATTTATTTTTATACGTATAGTGGCGTCCCGCAGATCTCCGTGAAGACCGTGTGAAAACCTGTTAAACATAATTAACCCTGTATGCAATCGTGCGCTGCCCTCGAAAGTGGTTTCTCCCCACCGCAACTTTTCATCGCTCTCTCTTTCTTTTTCTTTATAGAGTGCTCGAATTGTGGAATTCCTAGCCAGAAGGAGAGGAGGGGAACATGTAATTATTATATTGATGTACTGGGAAGGTGTGTGTGTGTGTGTGTGTGTGTGTGTGTGTGTTTGTAGAGGCAAGGTTCACATAGCGGGTACGGCATTATTACTGGCAAGGCATCTATAGCTTTTTATTGTGCTAATATAGTAATGATAATCTGCGAGCTGAATATAAAGCGTTTACGGGTTCGCCTATCGTAACGCCTCATGACCGCGTATACCGTACGGCGGCGCGACGTAATTACAAATTCCTCTTTCACTTCTCGGGCCCTCCTAAAAGTTCTTTTCAAACACGGCACGAAGGCAAACACGACGCATATGTGGGAGAGCGGCTGAGTTTGACCTTTCCCTTTTTTTTCGCTGAAAGAGAGACAAGAGGGTTTTGTTTGTCCGGAGGGGAAGTTTGCCTTTCTCGCCCTTACCCGTCTTTTTTTTTTTTTTCCGAGATGGCGATGATGGAGAGCGCTAGAGCAAAGAGACAGAGAGAGAGGGGGATTTATGACCTCTGGAGAACAAAGTAAATATGAGCGACCAGCTATTGTTGCCCCCCCCCGTGTTGTTGCCCCGCAGCTCTCTTCCCACTGATGCACAGCTGGGACCAAATCCTATTGTTTCTACACCCCCCCACTTCCCTCCACAATATACACACAGACACACACATACACTCCCCCCCCCCCAAATGCAGCACACCAACCCCAATGGCTTAGTCACAGCTCCAGCTGGGTACCTTTTGGTCTCCTAGCAACCTCCACCTCAGCAATTTGACTTGAGGCACCTCTGGCTAGGAATCTTTATTGATTCGGAGAGCCTCCAGACATTCGGCATTATAGCCGAAGGGTCTTGTCTGTATTGCTAGGACGCGCCTTTAGGACCTTTTACGGTTTCCCTGAGACCGGCTCGAACGCCTCGCCCCCCTTGTTGGTTCTACTTTGGCGAGACGTTTCCCAGGAGCCACTGACTCGGGGCCGCTCGGACGAAAGTTCCCAACAGACGTAGGACCATACCAGGTCACTGTAGGACCCGAATCTGAAGCCAAACGAACCTCTGGGAAGGGGGGGGTTGTCATCATGCTTTGATGAGTCTTGCCGTTTGCTCGGAAGGTGGGAATTTTGCCACCCAAAGAATGAACCAATCAGCGCATGCTTTCTATCAATAGTGGGGAACGTTTCCTTGACACCTCATACCAGTTGAGGAGTATCGATACGTAGCATCGTCCAAGCCTCAATGACAACGAGGCTGTAACGATGACAGTCGTTGGCCAGTGAGGAAAAAGAAAACAACCCCAAAAACAACAGATTGTTTATTTATATTGTTATATTAAGACAAAAAAAGAAAATAAATCTGTCCTAATAAAAGAAAATGCAAGAAAAACAAGTCAAATTGCCAGGAAAAAATAACTTCAAATAAGCGTTGAAACACAAGCAATCAAAATCATCTTTTTATTTATTTATTTATTTATTTATTTTAAGTGTTTGCTTCATAAGAATGTATTGTGTTTTTTAAAACGAGACCTTTTATTGTATCGTCCAGCATGTAAAACATAATTATAGATATAAACTATAATAATGGATAAAAAAAAAAGAGTAACCAAAATGTAAAAGAAAAAAAAAATCATTTATATAAATATCTATTCTATAGATATCTAATATTCAGTGAATCATAAAAATAAAAATACTCTCTAACCATAACCAAAAAAAAAAAGAAATTATTAGAGCTAAAAACAATTTCCTCAAATCAGAAACGGCGCTTCATTTTTACGGGTAAAGAACTTTACTAGCTATAAAAAAAAAGAAAGAAAGAATCTTCATTTTTTTTACTAATATAAGATTTATACGCAAACGAAAAGGATTTATTAGTTCGAGCAAAGGAAAGTGAAAATAATACTACCTGCATCCTCGCGCAATTTCGTGCCCCCACCACGCCACGGCTTTTTCTTTTCATTTAATCTAAATTGTAGTCTATATAGTCTATATAGTCGCTCGACTAAAGTGGTCCCGTTTATATGAACTGCGCAAGCTTTGGGAAACGTAAGACGACGGGTTATACAGCAGTCGTACAGCCGTTGATGAGTCAGAGTAGAGTTCTAAGCTGGTACTAGGAAGATATTTCCCGGCCCCTGATATGCATCGGTGAATGAATAGTAGATTGATCACTCGAACCGGGGTGTGGGTGGGGGGGGGGGTTGTGTAGATAGTGTTTATGCTTAAGCTTGTGCGTTCCAGAGATAAGGAGGCTATGGTTTGTTGGAGCTGGCTGTGTAGATTTATAGACGTTGCAGCAAGCCTCGGTTTGCATGCGCCTGGAAGTTGAAAGGAAAGAAACTGTAGGCAACGCGAAACCCACGTTAAAGTCGCAGGTACCGAAAGAAAAGAGATGCGCGAGTCCCCGTGATTGCTTTCCGGCTCCTTTTTTGTGTCGGTCGAAGCCTATTCTTAAGCGAGCCATCGATCAGAAAGCGAGCACAAAAGCGGCGCATTGCTTCACCTAGGAGCGTTCGCAGGACTGTTTGCTTTCCTGTCGTTTGTTCTGTCCAGAGCCTTCCAACCTTTAATTCTAACAAAAATCAATCAAGGAAGAGGGTTTAGGGGTTTGTCTTTACAGTGACACATTTCTATTGGAGTGGAGGCGATTCAGAGGGTTTAAAAATAGACAGTGACATGTGCGAAAGCATCACTATTATAATCTCTCTCTTTCTTCTGTCCAAATTTTCGGCGCGTTTCTCGTCCCGCAGTTTTTGTCCGATCCTCACGAGTCATACCTCGTATCGTGCGCCCCGATGGTGTGAGGTGTGCTATTACTTTGAGAAGCAATCACCCCGCGGAATTCCCAACCCGTGGCCAAAAAGCGGGATTTTTTTTCCCATAGAAAATGAATGGGGTTGAAATTTCGTGCCTCACAGTTCGTTCCAACATGCACGTATTGGCAAATCCACTCGTAGGGGTTCCAGAATGGATCACGATCATATACCTCCTGAATCCCACACCCATTCAGATTTTGTGGAAATCCGCGACATTCCGGCCACATAGAGAATGAATGGGGAAATTTGACGTTCCGCTGTTCGGCCCGTGTTCGCCCGACATGCATATTTGACATCGTAGGTATGAACATATGACTGCCGCATTGAGTCAGGTATCCACAAATGTGAAAAATCTGCGAAACGGCGGACGCAGGGTTATGTGTATTGTTTGATGATTACGGAAACCAAGGTTAAAATCGATAATGACAATTAATAATCGCTCGGCTCTAGTTCAGTGTGATTATGCACGTGTTATACGCGCCTCCCTTTCTTTTTTTTTTTTTTAACGCCCCGGCTATTTTTAGACTTTTTTCGAACAATTTACCGCAGAAATGATAGCTTTCTCTAGCAGTTCTGTAATGGACGCAAGCGATGCCATTTAGGCTCAGACAAAACCCGATGGAAACGTTTCTCGGCTGCACTATGCGGCCGCAAATAGGAGCTAATCCTGGCCAAGCGCTAAAGTGCTCTAATGGGCTAAAATGGGCTATTAGTCTGCACTACGGTTACACCTCTCCTTTTGGCCGTTTTCGCTTTCTCGCGCCCGCCCGCCCGTTTCTCTTTTTCATCTTCGCTCTCGCCGGGGTTCTGGCGGGTGTCCATCGCTGCTTATTCGCGGAGACCGCACACGAGACGTATCAATCGATGCGAATCGAGCTCGCTCAATTCTATTTGTCAACGTTTGTCAGCGTTTTTTTTTTTTTTCCCCTCCTGCTACGAGTCCATAGGGTGTATTTAAAGACTTTTGCACCACTGAGATTCGCTAATTGAGCCGACACCTCCCGTCAAGCGGGATATTTTTGGCGGTGAAACGGTAATTAGGGTAGTAGCGATGACACGAGAGAACAATGGTAGACATGGAATATGTCATATTGCACGGATGTTATAGCACGAACCTTCCTTTTAAATGGTCCCAGGCACTTTTCCTTTCTATTCATGGGAAAAGCATACGGAATATCATATATGGGGAACTTCCCTCATGGTGCACCACCCAATAAATAAATAAATAAATAAAAAACACTGGCTGGATTTAATGTGAGGGGCTCGTTTCAGGGCTGCTTTTCCTATACAAGATAATTCAGTTTAATTGGTATTTTCCTGCAGACACAAACCTCGAGTAAATAAATAAATAAAAGGGAAGGGAAAAAAAACAATCCAAATACCGTAAACCGGATGACCTTATCCGCTTGAGCAGTTAAGGGCCTTGCTCAAGGGCTCCCCTAGTGGCAGCTTGGTGTTTAGGTCATTCTTTTAAGCAGTCTTAAGGAGATTTAGCCCATTAAACACTTTCCTTTTATAGGGAAACAATAGTATAGGGTTTTTTTTTCCTCTATGATCCCCCCCAATCCCCCCCCCCCCCACCAGCTTTTGAAGCAATCGGTCATTTCCCTGGAAAAAGGAAAGCCACCTTATAATATATACCTCACACAGGCCACAATATGTGTTTGTGCTTTCTATGAAGAAAGGTTTCTTCAAGGAAATGGCTACCAGATGTAACGTTGGAAAGGAACGTTCTGCTCTGCTCGTAGGCTTTCCTGTGATATAAACTGTCCGGTTACCTCATTTGATATTACGGACATATTTCTGGTCCCCCAGAGAGCAGGTTTATGAGGTATGAGGGTGAATCCGTTGTAAAAGCGAACGGAATTTCTTTCTACAGGAATCCGGATCGCTCGCGTTGGCTCAAACCGAATGTATAATTCATATATAAGTACAAGAACGCGTCCATGAATGGCGTTTCTTTATCGAGTGTGGAAACCAAGCGAAGGCGGTTCTTTAATCTGCGGCGCCGTGTTGGACCAGGTTGCCACAGATATTCCAGGTATGTGTGGGTTGAAGTGATAGAAGGATGGAGCGAATGAATTAAGACCATCTGTAGTGCTTTCGTCGAAATGGACGGGTTTTTTGGCGAAAGACGAATTGCAGGGGTTTTTACTCGCCGTCTGTCTTCAAACGACGGAATAATGGTGGGCGATAATAGTCTTATAGTTTTATATAAATAACTCAAATGAATAAATAATATTTATGTATTCCCCCCCGAATGACGCCCCCTAGCTGCGCATTCACAACAGGTACGATCTCCTCACTATATTAGCGTATATTACCGTACGGAACCTTACGCAAGCGCATCGCATTCCCAAATCCGTATTACTGCAATAAAGCGCATTTTTACCGAACGCAATAAAGCGCTTCCGTATAACCTAAACACCGTATCACCAGTTTATATGGAAAAGCAACCGGAACACAATTCTTAAAGGAGCCACGTCCCATATTTTACACTTCAAACCAACACTAAACAAAATAACATTGTCATTAACATGAAATTAATATTAAAAAGAATCATTTCCAGAGTAAAATAAATAGTAAATAATCAATCATTTTATTAAAGGGAGGGATTTTGATTATTTTTAACATCTGTTACAGTTTAAGTTAGAGTCGTAGACACGTGAACAGTATTCATTTATGGTACATTGAGAGCGTGATTAATCGTGATTAATCGCATGCGTACAATGTACCATAAATGAACTCGTGTGATTATTCGTGATTAAATATTTGAATCTTTTTTTGTATATATATATATATTTTATTTTTATATATATCTGATATATATATATATATATATATATATATATTATATATATATATATATATATATACATATACATATATATATAGGTTCTTTAGACCACACACGTCTCCAACTTTAGACCTCCAGCGATCGCAGACACCCGCCGTTCCCCTTTGAAGTCGTCCTCCCGACTCTTTTCTTCTAATCCTTACAGCGATCCATCGTTTGCTACTCGTCTCCTGCCTGTCACACCTAAAACTCTACACTCGTTTTTTTTTTTTTCTTTTTCTTTTCACAGTTCCTCAGCACTTTCTCCGCAGAGAATAATAACACGAGAGAAAAAAAGAAAAGTAATTTGTCATGCCCTAGCACTCGCTCTTCAGGCAGGCTGGTTTTATAGGAGTGACGGATGTGGATGTGGCGTTGCGCAGGAAGATGGATGGCGTTGCAGTGCTCTGAGCATTCCTTATTGGCTCATTATTAGGGAGTTAGAGTGCATCAGAAAGCTCGCTGTCAAAAGCGCTGAGGTATTTATTGATTCTCCGAGCCAGGGGCTGATGTTTCTCCTGCTAACAACCTCCTCCTCCTCCTCTTCCTCTTCCTCTTCTTCTTTTTATCTCCTCATGATACCCTGCTCTCTCTCTCTCTCTCTTTTTCTTTTCTTTCTTTTTTTCTTTCTTTCTTTTTCCTTTCACCTTCATTCCGTCTGGAGTTTATTCTTATGCTTGTTTGTAACTAAAGCCTTATACTTTTATTGGCTCAGTTAAAATGCTAATATCGTTCCATCGTTCCATCGAGGGAGGGTGTAGCTCAGCGGGTGCTCAGGCAGGTCCGAGTTCGAGCCCCCCCGGTATCCTCGGGTCCTTGAGCAAGACAACCCTCTGTGCTCCAGGGGGCGCTGTATCATGGCTACCCCTGTGCTTCTGCAAGTGCGGAAATTTTGTTTGAGGAAAAGTCATGTGACAACGGAGTCGCCATTGTCACGTATACACTGCAGAAATTGTCAGTGCGCCCCCTGGAGCACAGAGGATTAAGGACCCAAGTGCAGCAGCTTGGCAAACCAAACCCGGGTTTGAAACCACCCCCACACCACCCAACTCCCCACCCCCCCCCCCCCCCCGCGCCCTGAGCAGTATCACGGCGTCTTAAAACACTCGTTATACACGTCCCAATGACAACAAAGGAAGGGGGGTTGAGAGAGAGGGGGGGTTTGGGGGACTGCAATCTCACTTCTGGCCTCGTTCATCTAATTCATGTAAATTGTTCCTGTGCAATTTTGGTGTTTGATGAAGCAGATTAGAAAAGGAAGATAGGGGGGGTCTGCTGGGCAGGGGGGTTGGGGGGGGGGGGGGGGACGGGGGGATGGGGGGGGTTGGGGGTTGTTGGACCCTGTCGTTCTATTAACAGCGTTCCACACCTCATTTGGGCACGTAATGAGTAACTAATTACAAGCCCCTGTTCAAACAGCAGCCATGCATCATCAGCACGCTTTTTGTGTCCGTGCTTTTCCCTGTTTTATATCTTGACGATGTTGGCGGACGTGGGTAAGATGATCTTGGAGTTATGGTGGACATGGGCTGGAAGAGATCTTGACGATCAGGGTTGATGATTGGAGATATATGGTGGACATGATCTTGGAGATATGGTGGACAGATGGTAAATGGATCATGGTGATGTGGACATGGGTTAGATGATCTTGATGGGGTGGACATGTAATCTTGGTTGAATGGTGGACATGGGTTAGATGATCTTGAGTTATGGTGGACATGAGTTGGAAGATCTTGAAGATCATGGTGATATGGTGGACATGTGCTAGAAGATCTTGGAGATATGGTGGACATGGGTTGGAACGATGGATCTTGGAGATCATGGGTGGGATATGGTGGACATGGATAGATGATCTTGGAGATATGGTGGACATGGGTTAGATGATCTTGGTGATATGGTGGACATGGGTTAGATGATCTTGGTGATATGGTGGACATGGGTTGGAAGATCTTGACGATCATGGTGATATGGTGGACATGGGTTAGATGATTATGGTGATATGGTGGACATGGGTTGGAAGATCTTGACGATCATGGTGATATGGTGGACATGGGTTAGATGATCTTGGAGATATGGTGGACATGGGTTGGACGATCTTGGAGATAGACGATCTTGGAGATATGGTGGACATGGATTAGACGATCTTGGAGATATGGGATATGGTGGACATGGGTTGGACGATCTTGGAGATCATGGAGATATGGTGGACATGGATTAGACGATCTTGGAGATATGGTGGACATGGGTTAGACGATCTTGGAGATTGGACATGGGGGATGGTGGGTGGACATGGGTTGGTATCTTGGTGGACAGGGGTGGACATGGGTTAGACAAATGTTGGGTTAGATGATCTTGGAGATATGGTGGACATGGGTTGGAAGATCTTGACATGGTGATATGGTGGACATGGGTTAGATGATTATTGTGATATGGTGGACATGGGTTGGAAGATCTTCTGTACTTTCTGTACGTCGCCCTGGATAAGGGCGTCTGCTAAATACCGCATGGTGAATGTATATGTGGAATGTGAATGTAGAATGTATGGTGGAATGTAAGATCTTGATGATCATGGAGATATGGTGGACATGGGTTAGACGATCTTGGAGATATGGTGGACATGGGTTGGACGATCTTGGAGATCATGGTGATGGGTGGATCTTGGATCTTGGTGATATGGTGGACATGGGTTAGATCTTGGTGATGGTGGACATGGGTTAGATGATCTTGGTGATATGGTGGACATGGGTTAGATGATGGTGGACATGGTGATATGGTGGACATGGGTTGGATCTTGGAGATCATGGGTTTGATGATGGTGGACATGGGGTGATCTTGGTGATATGGTGGACATGGGTTGGAGATCTTGGAGATTGGTGATGGTGGACATGGTGATGATATGGTGGACATGGGTTAGATGATTATCTTGGTGATATGGTGGACATGGGTTGGACGATCTTGGAGATCATGGTGATGTGGTGGACATGGGTTAGATGATTATGGTGATATGGTGGACATGGGTTAGATGATCATGTTGGACATGATGGTATGGTGATATGGTGGACAAGGGTTAGATGATCTTGGAGATATGGTGGACATGATTTTGAGCGATTTGAGGTTTATCATTCATATTTTTGTCCCCCCCCCCCCACACACCCGGTTTCGCGATCTGATAGGACGCAGATAGTTCCTCTAACACCGCTGTAAGACACTCAGTCCTTTAAAAGCTACGGATGGGTTTTATTATCAGCTTAAAGCACCGCCAAAGTCAGAGTAGAGCTAAATTGCGCAGCGTTTTTCCTGCGATAATCGGGTTATTGGCTTTCTCTCTTTGTGGAATGAGAGAGAGGAGAGAGAGAGAGAGAGAGAGGGAGAGAGAGAGGGAGGCAGGTATGCGGCGAGCGAACGATAAAGAGGTGAGTAGCAGTTAGATAGAGGAAAAGTAGTCTAATGGAGAATGATGTGGAGCTGCGAGAGGATTACTGGGAAGTCAGGCGGGGAAGGGGGGGGGGGGAGAGTAGATTACTCACTTTTGACTCTATATTTGTTTTTTTTAATCTCTCCCTCACACACACACACACACACACACACACACACACACACACACACACGTCTCATAAACCTGGGTGCGATATTCATCATGCTCGTTATGCCAAATAATTCACTACGGTACTATTCTGTTATACAAAGCAACTAATCAGACCTCAATAATCGATCTCAGAATCACAACGACTGCGTGTATGACGTAGGAGATGTTGTTACCGTCGCGGTAACTGAATGTCACGCTTGACAGCAGGCTTCGGAATTTGTATCGGCTTCACGGAGACATGGTGGACATGGGTCGGAAGATCTTGACCATAATGGAGATATGGTAGACATGGGTTGGAAGATCTTGACGGTCATGGAGATAGGATAGACATGGGTTGGGTAATCTTGACGATTAGGGAGATATGGTGGACATGGGTTGGGTAATCTTGGAGGTATGATGGTCATGATTTGGATGATCTTGGAGATATGGCAGACATTAGTTGGAAGATCTTGGAGATATGGTAGACATGGGTTGGACTATCTTGGAGATATGGTAGACATGGGTTGGACGATCTTGGAGGTATGATGGTCATGATTTGGACGATCTTGGAGATATGGTAGACATGGGTTGGATGATCTTGGAGATATGGTGGACATGGGTTGGAAGATCTTGACAGTCATGGAGATATGGTGGACATGGGTTGGATGATCTTGGAGGTATGATGGTCATGATTTGGATGATCTTGGAGATATGGCAGACATGAGTTGGAAGATCTTGGAGATATGGTAGACATGGGTTGGACAATCTTGGAGATATGGTAGACATGGGTTGGACAATCTTGGAGATATGGTAGACATGGGTTGGACGATCTTGGCAGTATGAGGGTCATGATTTGGACAATCTTGGAGATATGGCAGACATGGGTTGGACAATCTTGGCGATATGGTGGACATGGGTTAGAAGATCTTGACGATTAAAGAAATATGGTGGACATGGGTTGGAAGATCTTGACAGTCATGGAGATATGGTAGACATGGGTTGGACAATCTTGGAGGTATGATGGTCATGATTTGGACGATCTTGGAGATATGGTAGACATGGGTTGGACAATCTTGGAGGTATGATGGTCATGATTTGGACGATCTTGGAGATATGGTAGACATGATTTGGACGATCTTGGAGGTATGATGGTCATGATTTGGACGATCTTGGAGATATGGTAAACATGGGTTGGATGATCTTGGAGGTATGGTAGACATGGGTTGGACGATCTTGGAGGTATGGTAGACATGGGTTGGACGATCTTGGAGGTATGATGGTCATGATTTGGACGATCTTGGAGATATGGTAGACATGATTTGGACGATCTTGACGATATTGGCCAATTCGCCACTGCAGGAATTCGCCATTGTTGTTAGAGCAGAATCCTAACGAAGGAACTCAAACGCCGCACCACCGCCACCCAGTGTTTGGGAATAGTCACTGCAGAGCGACGCAGTTTTTCTTTAAATAATTATTGGTAGACTGTTTGTTACTTCAGCACTTGTTTGTTGGTTTATTTTTTTGTTTATATGAGAGAATCGTGATCTCAATTCCCCTCGGAGAGAAAAATCGCGGTTACCATCGTAGCAAAGGATCGTACGCCACTACAGTGAACGGGGATTTACAAATGTACGTTTGCATGGGATCTTGTGTGTGTTTGTATTTGTGTGTGTGTTTTCACAATGTCCCACACGGCCTCTCGTGCTGTCATCACCGTAAGTGTAACTTAACGCTGTCTGTTTCCACCCTACATGACCCGAGGATCTGATAACCAATAAGGCCCCGAGTCTGGCAGGAGGAAAACGCCGCTCCCTCCTCCCATTAGTTCTGCTTGCTTTGTGGCCAAAGACCACCTCTTCAACATTTTGGACGATTAACCCAGGGCGCCAATATTAAACCCCGACCCCTCCCGGGAGACGGACCGGTACCGCTACCATTCCATGGGTCAATTGGTACATTATTTACGTTCTTATTAGTGACGCTTACATTTTCGGCACGTGACTCGTCCCGATCGTCACGAATCATACCTCGTATCGTGCGGCCCGATGGTTCGAGGCGTGCTGTTACTTTTATAAACAATCGCCCTGCGGAATTCCGAACCCGGGGCCAAAAAGCGGAATTTTTTTCCCATAGAAAATAAATATGGTCCAACATGCACATATGGCAAATCCACTCGTAGGGGGTCCGGAGATGATCACGATCATATACCTCCCGAATTCCACACACGTTCGGAATTTCCGTGACATTCCGGCCCCGTAGAGAATGAATGGGGAATTTAACGATCCGCTGTTCGGCCCCGTGTTCGCCCGACATGCACATTTGACACATCCACTCGTAGGTAAGATGGAGTAGGTCACGAACATATGACTGCTGCATGGTGTCACGGAACCGCGAATGCAAAAAGTCTGCGAAACTCGGACACGGGGTCATGTGACATGTCTAAACGCTCGGCACATCGACGGGAGTTGGACGCTGGATAATTCGATGAGGTCACGTGTGTCACTGGCCCCGCCCCCTCCCAAAAAAACGCCCAAAACGGGTGTTTTTAGTGTCTAAACACTCGTCTCTCTGAATATTAAACGGACCAGGCTCTAAGGGGGTCGAACCCGGAGCTGCGGTTTGCATATGTGCCTAAAACGTTCTCCCTCTCGTCTTGCCCTTTGAATTTCTGGTTCGGGATCCTTTAAAAGTGGGGGGTCTTTCTTTATTCCTAGCGCTGGAGGACTTTTCCGCAAGGGTCACATAAGGGTTGCCTGAAAAAACACTACACCATTGAAAATGTGTAATCAATCCCACTGTATTCCAGCACCTCGTTCCGATAATCCTAGGAATAAATCATACGAACGTATTCCCAGATAGGTCTCTGCTGAGTCATATGTTCCCCGTCCTGGGATCATATCGGATGGTTTACTCGTCATCGCAGCGACACATCGAGGTATACGTTTAGCGTCGATCCTTCGGTTTGCTCTACGCTGAATCATCGCCGCGGGCGATTCGTTGCCTCGCGATTCGTGCCTCTTTTGTCCTTTTAAAGTCAATTAATTTTCAATCTCGCTCCGGCAATGTCAGCATATTCTTCCTTTTTTTTTTTTTCCTCCCCGAAAAGCGCCGCCGTTCCATTTTTCTTGTCAATCGCACGTTCTCCATCATCACTCCTTAAACTTGCACCAAGCCAAAAGTGGCTCTAGTACACATTCACAGAGATAATGTGTGTGTGTGTGTGTGTGTGTGTGTGTGTTGTGTTGTAAAATGACTAGAGAAAGAAAAAGAAGCCGCGTTCGTTCTCATTATCTTGTTCGAAGGCTTACAATTAACCCCCCCCCCCCCCCCCCCCCCCCCCCCCCCCCCGGTTTCATAATCCAGTCAAACGAACACGGCTCTATAAAGCCTCGGAGGAGTTCACCAATCGCGTTAACGCGTGCTAATAGGATTTACGACGCTGATTTGCCAGGCTTTGTTTTGTTTTGTTTTTTTCCCCCCCATCGCAATTTACACGTTTGCAATCTCATACAGACTCGACGTTTATTTGTTTATTTATTTATCTTTTTTTTTTTTTTATTAAAGCGACGCTTTGTTGTAATTCTCTGCCGGACACGAGGATGCGAAGCAAGTGCAATTAGCAAATGTCAGGGATGTAAAAGAAGAAGAGGTGTAGTCCGTGCGAGGGAAGGGAAAAAAAAAAAAAACATGTCAAGCCAATTATCAGCACAACAGGACATCAGATAGCAGGATGAACTCCGCCGGGGTGATGTCTGCTTTTGTGTTAAAGCTCTGTAATTTATGGATTTCCCTTTAGTGGGGGGAAAAAAAAAAAGATTCAGTTTTCTATTGTCTGGAATATACGTTACGTCGAGGCGTGCTTGGTGAAATCTATAGGAAAGAAAAGGATGTTAGACGATACAGATAATTAGGCGTCCTCCTCGACTGTTTCCTCAAAGCCAGCCTTTGTACCGTGTCGCCTTTTGAGCTTTTTCCTCGTTATAATTGCGATCCGACATGCCGCGGCCTAATAAGCTACAGGAGGAGTGTGAACATTGTTATAGTGGGAGTTTGAAATGTTGGGTTCCAGAATATATTCACGGGGTCGAATAATTCAGCGTTTAAAAGTGTTTTTTTTTTTTTTTTTTTAACATTTATTAGCCATTATTTGTATTATTTTTTATCCTTTTTTTTTTTTTTGGAGAAGGGCGTTTAAGAAATGAGGTAGTAATAGTAGTCGTTTTAGAGCAGGGGGTTTGGCTTGTTGAACGCCTAGAGGTGGCATTTCCATATGACTGATGAAACCCCGCCCCCTCTTCCGAACGAGCTCTTCGGATTCGCCCGAGCGCCGATATGTTGGTATTTCATATTTCCCAAGTGCAATGCGGGAGGCGGAGAAACGACGGAAGCTGGTGAAATCGTAAAACCAACATCGATATAAACAATAATTTATATTATCAATAATGACGATTCTAATCTCCCAGCTCTAGTTCACGTACATTTTTACTGCAATAACTTGAAATTTATATAAAAAAATAATAATAATAATAATAAAAAAGGACTAATGGTTGATACCTTGGCTTACAAATGTAATACATGAATACATGCGGAATACATTTGTAAACCAAAACGAAGTTCCCCATAGGGAATAATGTAAAGTCGTATAATGCGTTCCAGGCCACCAAAAATATTCTTTTAAAAATAGAAACCCAACCGATATGCACTATTTAGCATTTAATAATGGTGCCTTAATATTTTAGAGATACTTCTCACATCACAGCACTTTTTAAATAAGCTTGTTGTTGCTTTGTTGGGTGAAATAAATAAATAAAAAAATCCTAAAAAATTCATTAAAAAAAAAAAAAAAAGCCAGTTTGATGATAATATCACATTATGACATACAGTGTGATATTCTGTAAGGATTCCCCACTGGGATTTGAACTGCAAATGATTGTATTCTATGGAACAAAAGAAGGTCTATTCTGTGGGAAAGCACAAGCTTTTTTCATGTGTTTTTATTTATTTATTTATTTATTTATTGGGTTGTCAAAAGTGCCGGGCATGGTAACTAACCGTACTCTGAAAGTTCCTGAGCCCCCCGCTATTGATCCCAGGAACAAAAGCTCACACTAATTAGCCTCATTGGGTTCGTTCCCTCGCTGCAACCGTCCTTCTTGCCTCCACCTTGCCAGCCGCGCTCTCCAACACCGTTCACAAATAGCGCCATCAATGGCTTTTTAGAAAAGGCTAAATGGGTGCAACCCTTCACGGTGAAAGGCACATCGCATTGGTTCAGTCGGGACGGGCGCTTTGTATATGTTTGTGATGGAAATGAGATTAAAAACCACTTAAGCGCAATTTCCCTGCACTTCTTTAGTGTCGGCTTTGAGGGTTTTTTATTATGATTATTATTATTATTATTATTATTATTATTATAGCATTAAGTTTATGTGCGTTATTATTTTTTTTTCTCACTTTCCCCATCGAATAATTATTTATTTATTTTATTTTTATTTTTTTTTTACCCAGGGATTTAAGTGAGAACTTCATCCAGGCCATTCCGCGCAAGGCCTTCCGTGGCGCTACGGACATCAAGAACCTGTAAGCTTTCTTTTATATTCAATTAAATGCATCACTGGGTTTTGTAGCGTTTTCCTTTGCGCTTAAATCTCAAGTGCATTCTGGCAACGGATATAATTAATGGCCTTGCACAACGACTCTATCAATATGAGCTGAATTCCTAATTGAGCCGTCGCGGAGACCCGCAGGGAACTGATTTGGGTCTGAAGCGGTTGCGCCTTTCAGCATGACTACGCCAGTATCGATTTGACCGGGCAGTGAGCGAACTTCCCGCATATAATAAGCTCCTGTTTATGGGAATGACCGTTATTAAAAGGCGCCCCTAATAAAAGACGGGCTGGTGTTGGATGATGGGACGTTGTGTGTCATCGGTCAGTTATGTGTATCGATCCTCATAAAGGTGTGTATGCGAGTGTGTTTTAATGCACAGTTTAACATCTGCCTTTTCTCACCGCAGGCAACTTGATAAAAATCACATCAGCTGTATTGAGGACGGCGCGTTCCGAGCGCTACGAGGCCTGGAGGTTTTGTAAGTATCGTCCGTCTTGAGATCCATATCATTGACCTTACGCTGAGTAAAAATGATAAGGTTAAACCCCTATAGCAAGATCGGAAGATCCAGGGTTCGAGCCCCGGTTATGGCCAAGCTGCCACCCTTGAGTCCTTGAGCAAGACCCTTAACCCTGTGTGCTCCAGGGGGCGCCATATCATGGCTGACCTTGCGCTCTGACCCCCAACAACAAGCTGGAATATATATATATATATATATATATATATATCTATATAGCATATTAATATATATATATCATATTCATTCATTCATCTTCTACCGCTTTATCCGATCTTCCCTCGGGTCACGGGGAGTCTGTGCCTATCTCAGGCGTCTATGGGCATTAAGGCAGGATACACACCCTGGATGGAATGCCAACCCATCACAGGACACACACACACACACACACACACACATTCACAACATCACATTCACACAGTGGGGACAATTTTCCAAGGTGCCAATCAACCTACCGTGCATGTTTTTGGACCGGGAGGAAACCGGAGAACCCGGAGAAAAACCCCCTGAGGCACGGGGAGAACATGCAAACTCCACACACACATGGCCGAGATTGGAATTGAACCCGGACCCTGGCGGTGTGAGGCGAAATGTGCTAACCACTAAGCCACCGTGCCCCCCATATACATATATATATATATATATATATATATATATATATATTATATATATATATATATATATATATATATATATATATATATTCTAAAACCCACTTAAAACGTAATCTTCTTGGACTGGATACAAGTTTCTTTGTTTTTTTTTGTGGTAGTCGTTTGTGGGAAGAAGACAGGTGTCCCAATACTTTTGGGAGACTTGGTGAAAGTTTTTGGCTGGGCCCATTAGGGGGCGCCACAACGGATTTACCCTGAATACCCTTCTTAAGCGTTGAGGGTTAACGGTCCTCTAATGGCAGCTTGGTGGTGCTTGAGAGCTGGTTAAGGTCTTTGGACCCAAAGGTGGTGGGATTTGAACCTGCGACCTTTGGGTCCAAAGACCATCATCACCTCTCAAGCATGACACGAGGCTCCCACTAGTGGGCCTCTTGCTCTTGCTCCGTAACCCTCTATAGCTCAGTTGTAAGGGTGTCCTGCCAAACGGCGTACATGTAAATGCTGGGATTTGACCCTGCAACCCTCTGGTCCTGTGCCCCACTGAGCTCCCACCTCCACATTAACACGTATATAAGAACGATTTACCCCTAAAAACGCATCTTGTGTCCGTGATCGGGATCCGTTACAGCCTGCAGGCGAATATGTCTTTACCTATAAGTGCATTATTATTATTATTATTATTATTATTACAAATCCAACGTTCTTTTTGCAAACAAAAGTAATGGCACATATGTTACAGATGCAGCGGGGAAAAAACAAAACACTCTTACCGTCAAGCCAAAAAGATCTTTATCATAGATCATTCAACTGACAGGAGCTGAGGTCATGATTGGATTTGCGCCATATTGCGCCATATAGTGTTTTCGGACCCCTCCCACTCACATGTGTGTGTGTATTTTATATATATATATATATATATATATATATATATATATATATATATATATATATATATATATATATTGTATGGTGTGTCCACATAGTACATGAGCTGATAACAAGATGCCCTCCGGCAGAGGTCTATGGGAACAAAAGGCGATCTCTGCTTCCTATTAGGAAATGATCGCACCCTGCCAGACACGGACGAGACTTCATAAACATTACATAAGCTCCCCCGGGGCCTGCGAACAGACATTCTCCAAACGAAGAAAAAGAGAGAAAAAAAAGCAATTTCAACATTTCGCACCTCCTGACGTTCCTGGTTGGGTTGAATTTGTTATGGCGGCGCTCACGGTGGTTGGCTGTTATTCTCTGTTGCTCTCCATTTGCACGAGGGTGTTATTTGCCCTCCAGGAGGAGGAACGAGAGGCGGGTAATAGAAGAGTCGCAGGCCAGAACAATGATACCTCTAGGAAAGCAAAGTTTTTAAGGCCTGGTTGATCAGCGAGGGTGATTTAAGGCGGAAGGGGGTGGGTGGCGGGGGCGGGTTCGAGCCCCGGTATCACCAAGCCGCCACCCGTCCTTGAGCAAGGCCCTTAACCCTCTGTGGTCCAGGGGGCGCCGTACTTTGGACTGAACCCTGCACTCTGACCCCAGCTTCCGAAAACAAGTTGGGATATGCGAAGCAAAGAATTCCCCTCACGGGATCAATAAAGTATGTGGAAAAAAGAAAAGAAAAAAAAAAACCGGCCTGTTGTGGTAATTAACGTTTACGTAACGTAATTAATTAACGTAACGTAACGATTGTCTTGTTTTTGTTTACTCCCCCCCCCCCAAACATCATCTTTCTTGTTGTTTTATAGAACACTCAACAACAACAACATCAGCGCCATACCAGTGTCGAGTTTTAACCACATGCCGAAGCTGAGGACATTGTGAGTAAAAACACACACACACACAAACATGAGTAGTAAACATAAATAAACGTAAAAAAAAAAAACATATTTTGCATTAATAAAAAGTATTCGCCTTAAAAATGTACTTAAGTATCCCAAGTACTATCATGGCAATAACGTTCGATTTTCCTTGTTGTCACGTCGACGCAAAATACAAATACACAATAAACTTTCGCGGGTCCGAAAATTTGTTAACGTGCCGCTAGCCAATCACAACGCAGAGGGTAGCGAACGAGTGTGATCCACCTACGTATCAACCGCGACTTTTCTTAAATAAGTACAGCACTTACCGTATACATTGCCTGTGTGATTTAATACTGTTTATTCGTTTTCGAATGTTTTTTTTTATTGTTTTTAGATCTTTTCTTAAGTGCGGGACATTCGGGAACGTAGCGGACTACCGTTTTTTTTTTTTAATAGCTTTTAGCTTAAAAACATAGTCATGCGTAGTCAATACCGAACA
>JACRUU010000028.1:4802736-4817736 GCA_030449085.1 Kryptopterus vitreolus | reverse complement strand
CTTTATTTCTTCCTTTTTTTATACAAACGTTTTCAATTACAGCAGGACAGCCACGCTTGCTCATGGCCTCGAAACAAATCACACAAGCCCAACAGTCATTATATTTCTGCTTCCTGGTCTGGGCCTATGTGGGAGAGTGTTTGTAATGTCTATGATTACTGCAGATTGGGGGTTTCAAAAGCATGCGTTTTTTTTTTTCTTTTTCTTTTTTTTCTCCCAGCCAGACTTGTTTTTGACAGTCTACTGTTTTTTTTTTTTTCTCTCCCAGCAAAACTAGCCTTTACTTTTTGCCTTTTAGTTCTCTCAACATGGAGCCAATGGATCATTATGAAGCTTCGTTCAGTATTTGACATAGTCCTATATTTATTTGAAAAAAATACACACATTTTTAAGCTTGCGTATTCGATTGAGTCGCTTTCAACCTCCCATCCGAGGGCCGGTATTCCGTGCATCGATTGTCCTCCCTTGATTATTTCGTTATGGATTCTTTCGGACGAGGGTCTTTCTCTTTTCTCCCCCCCCCCCCCCCCTTTTTTTTTTTTTTTTTTTTTTTTTTTGCTCGTCTGTGGACAATCGATCCCGTCTTTTGTTGGAGCTTCGCTGTGACCCGTAATCAATTCCAATCTGCCATTGTCTAAGCTTCTTTATTCATCACCTGATCTCCACGTCGTGACCGAACTTAAAGTCGCCAAGTATTGATTTGGGGGATTGGCTTGGTTTTGCGAGGCGTCTTGTGCACAATAGTTAGAGTCACGCCAGAGACGAGACAAACATCTCGACCCAACGCGGTCCTGTTGAAGCGGGTGTAACGTGTCGGGTAAAATAATACAGGTGTGTGAAATAATAATAATAATAATAATAATAATATGCATATTAATAATAAATTAATAAAAATGCATTTGGCCCAGTTACCCATAATTCCCAGTGTTTTTTCAGACCGAGTGTCATATCAGTGCAATGTCCATACCCCGGACGGGAGTTGATACGGTGAGCGTCAAAATGTTCCCCATTCATCTGTATGGGCCGGAATGACGCAGAATTCCCGGAATTCCGAGTAGGTCTGGGGGTCATGATCGACCTGCTGATATGACCAACGAGTGGATATGTCAAATGTGCATGTCGGGCGAACACGGGGCCAAACAGCAGAGTGTCAAATTTCCCCATTCATTCTCTATGGGGTGGGAATGTCGCGGATGTCCCGAAATTCCAAACGTGTGTGGAATTTGGGAGGTATATGATCGTGATCCACTCCGGAACCCCTACAAGTGGATATGCCATATGTGCATGTCGGACACGCTCGCAGGCCGAATTGTGAGGCAGGGAATTTCAACCCCATTAATTTTCTATGGGAAAATTTTCCCGCTTTTTGGCCCCGGGTTCGGAATTCCGCAGGGCGATTCCTTATAAAAGTAATAGCGCACCATCGGGCTGAACAATACGAGGTATGATTCGCGAGGATCGGACAAAAATACGTTCAAGTACTGATATTTACGCATTTTTGACTTACCACTGAGGAGTTGAGACTTAAGGGCCTTACTCAAGGGCCCAATCTTAGTGGTGGCTGGTATTTGAACCAGCCATTTTCTGGTCCACTGATCTATGGTGAGGTAGGAGCTCGGTGGTTAAGACCTCGGCATCTCGACCAGAAGGTGACAGGCTGATATCCCAGCACCACCACTAGTGGGGCCCTTGAGCAAGGCCCTTAACCCTGAACTGCTCGGTTCTAAGGCGCTCATGCCAAAAAACAAGTCATATTTTATATATTTATCGAAATAAGCTTTTTATTTATTTTCTACACCGATAGTCCGGGTCACTTCACAGCTTTTAAAATATCCCCCCTTTTAATAAGGCTTAAGGGATCGAGGCTTACGGCTTCATGGCGGAGGTGAAATGGTGGGTCATTATGCGACGGATTCTTAAAAAATAATAATAATAATAATAATAATAATAATAATAAATAATGAACCCTCCATACGCAGCCTACTTAATGGGACCTTTTAAAGTAAAATAAACCTTTACTGCCTTCCCGGACTTTTTTCCAGCGCAGCTGACGCTGATTAGCGGCGTCCAATTCATAAAGCTTTGCTCACAGGGGATCTGCGTTTAATAACGGTCTGACTTGTCATTCCATGCGCTTTACACACGCGCCGCACTGACATAAATACGAGTTCATCGACAACCAGATGCGTACGTATGAGGCGTTTGGGTACACAGGGCGACGTATAGAAAACGCGTGCAAATCGCGGTAAATGCGTCTCGCGGCAAAACGGACCTGACAGTGTGTAATGACACAAGCGCAGGTGCGCCGAGCGAAAGCCGTAGGGACGGGTTGCGGAATTCGGCACGATCGATGCGTGGACGATTGGTTCACTGAATTAGGAGCCGGCCAGAGCAAACTGGTGGTTGCTGATGATGCCAGCAGTGGAAGGAAATCGGAGTAATGGGACTCAGGATCGTCGTTTTTGCCGAGAGATTTTACGATACAGGTCACATGACATTGCGTGTTGCTTTCTCGTTTAGTGTTTCGTTCTTAATTGAATCGGAAGCATGCATATCGGCGGCTCTTGGTACATGTATGGACTCCTTTGTGTCCTGGAATGGATATAAATGGACTTTTTTACCACTCTGAAAACCGCTTGGGCCCGTTTTCTCTCCCCCCACGGTAAAGGAAACGCTGGGAGCCGTAAAAACCCTTTTTTGAGATTTCTAAAAAAAAAAATATCCCCATAACAGGGCTTTTGTTTACCTTTATGCTTTGTATAAACTATAATGTGCTGCGTTTATGAAATCAATGAAACGACATCGCAACCAAAACTTTTAGAGCGGCGAAAAGAAAAGCCTATTCGTGTTTCATCGTCCAGTGCAGTTTGCTAATAATGAAAGCACCGCTTGAACAATGAAAAAAATATGAATATATGCAAAAAAAAAAAAAAAAAAAAAAAAACGCCAATAAAAATATTGATCATACTTGGTTAATGTGCAATGTCCGCACATCAGGGCTGTATGTTGGTCGCCGGCGGTTGTGGCGCATAATCAACGTCTTTTATTTAGATGTTACAAGATCACCGTAATCTTACATTTACAGCATTTTGGCAGACGCCCTTATCCAGAGAGACTTACAACCGAGAAATTGAGGGTTTAGGGCCTCGCTCAAGGGCCCACTATTGGCAGCTTGGTGATGGAGGTGGTGGTGGTGGTGGGGTTTGAAACCGTAATCTTCCCGTCCCTGAACACCTTAACCACTGGGCTATCACCAAATTCAAATTCATTCATTCATTCATCTTCTAGCGCTTTATCCGATCTTCCCTCGGGTCACGGGGAGTCTGTGTCTATCTCAGGCGTCTATGGGCATTAAGGCAGGATACACCCTGGATGGAATGCCAACCCATCGCAGGGTACACACACACACACATTCACACACACACATTCATACACTAGGGATAGTTTTCCAAGTTGCCGATCAACCTACCGTGTTTTTGGACCAGGGGAGGAAACCGGAGAACCCGGAGAAAAACCCCCTGAGGCACGTATTTAGAAGAATTTAGAGGTAAAAACGAACAAACTTAAATAAATACAATATGAGAATGCGATTTTAAACCATAGAGAGCGATGAGATGCATCGCGGTACGCTTGTACGGAGCACCAAAACAACATTGGTAGTATTTTAGTACAAGTTTGTACAGTGAGATGTTGATGACCTGTTCAACCCTCGTACGTCTTTGTAGGACAAACCTCTCCTCCGAAGCGAAAACGAATGTCCAATCTAATAGCACTCAGGAAGGGTGTGAGCTGACCAAGAAAGACAGAGGGAGAGACGCGAAAATGCAAATGCAAAGGACCTTCCCTTATTTCCAACATTTCTACCGTTTTCATTGTCACCGCCACAATCACCGGTGATTATGTAAATATAATCCAGTCGAGGCAGGGATAACAAGAAGCACCTGACCATTATGCAATCTGGCCGAGCCGCTGCATGTTAATGAGCTTTGTTGCCATGGCGTTCTTTGTTGTCTGGTTTTCTGACTTCCACCAATGTCCCCTGTCTTCTTCCCTCCCTGTCTCCCCCGCCCCCACCCCCTCCTACTGCAGACGACTGGAACAAAACGGCATCAAGTCCGTCCCGCCAGGAGCGTTTTCGCCTTACAAGAAGCTGCGACGAATGTGAGTTTTATCGACCAAAACCCCTCTAAAAAATAAATAAATAAATGCAATTATTTATTCATTCATCTTCTGCCGCTTTATCCGATCTTCCCTCGGGTCACGGGGAGTCTGTGTCTATCTCAGACGTCTATGGGCATTAAGGCAGGATACACCTTGGATGGAATGCCAACCTATCACAGGGCACACACACACACACATTCATACACATTCATACACTAGGGACAATTTTCCAAGGTGCCTGCATGTTTTTGGACCAGGGGGAGGAAACCGGAGAACCCGGAGAAAAACCTCCCGAGGCACGGGGAGAACATGCACAAACTGCACAAACTCCACACACACATGGCCGAGACGGGAATCGAACCCGGACCCTGGCGGTGTGAGGCGAATGCGCTAATCACTAAGCCACCGTGCACCCCCCTCCCCAATACATTTATTTATTTATTTATATTTGATTGGACTTCCGCTCTAAACCTTTTTCCTCATCGCTGTCCGGATTCCTGTCCATGGGTCGGACACTCGTCCTACCTCGTATGGAATACAGTAGACTCAATGGCCTGAATGACCTCAAGCAGCAGCCGCAGCCGCAAAAACCTTGGCTTTTGCCTAGTTTTGGCCCTCAAATAGCAGCCGTGGGAAGACGGAGAAAATTTTATTTATTTTTTTTTTCTTCTATTTCAGAAACCGCTCTCTTGTCCGACAGTGATTCATTGGCCAAGTAACCAAGCAAGTCAGGGCACTGCTTAATCTGTGTAAAAATAACACTCACACGTTTTCCCGCCTTTACCCTGTCTGCTTTTTCAGCTGTCCCACTTGCCATTACAACCTTTCACCAGGCTCAAAGAGTCCAAGTGATCCACTAATGGAAGGGTGGTGAAGAAAAAAAAGAGTTTGTCCCTCAACATTCCTGTTGATCCCAAACCACAACCCGGTTTTAGACTTCATGCAACATCATCGTCCTGTTCTCTCATTGGTTAAAGTCTACACTGTACAGACAAACTGTCCTGGAATCACCTGACCAGGAACCTGACCCCCCCCCCCCTTCCCAAGCAAAATATGGATTCTCGCATTAAACTGATGTAGACACAGTTTGTACAGGATAGCATTAAATCATCCCATCATGTCAAATAGGGCTATTTGTTTTGGTTTACTTTTACCCCGCATCCTGAGGTAATAATCGACGCCCCCCCCCTAGTTTGGAGGGCCATCGAAAATTACCTCAGGGGGCCGGGTAAAAAAAAAAAAAAAAAAAAAAAAAAAACCCAAATAGCCCTGGGTCTTCTGGGTACAAACTGTGTGTCCGATGTAAGAATCCATATTTTGCTTGGGGGTCAGGTGATTCCAGACCAGTTTGTCTGTACAGTGGCGCCCTCTCTGGTGAGAATCGGCGACTGACAGAACGATGATGGATGCTCACTTTGGTTCATTTCTTCTGTTTATTTCTTTCTTTGTATTTTTCGTATATATCCCCCCCCCCCACCCCCCCCCCCCCCCCCCCCCCCCCCCCCCCCCCCCCCCCCACAAGAAATTCGGCAAATTCGGCATCAAAACACGAACCCTATTACAGCCTGGTTACCCAAAATGTATAAAACATAACAAATGTACTTGTTTGAATGGAGAAGACTTGTGCATCTACAATACACGTGTTGTTGTTGTTGTTGTTGTTGTTGTTTACGCAGTCTCAGATTATTCGGATTGTTTTGCTTCGAATATGTTTGTTGAAAAAGAAAGCTCGTTGTCCAATGCGCCGATGCTGTGTAGCTTCAACATGTTTTAATGACGCAAACGCCTACTTGGGTGTCTTAAGGTGTGAAAACGCAACATATTGCCGTTGTGTCATCACTCATATTGCAAGCCCGTATCTCTCCGGGCCCCTCTTTTGGTATGTTTTAGGCCCCCCTATGTAAAACGAATTGAATATCCCTGACCCTCACCTGTTCCTAATAACACCAAGCTATAGTGAGGTGTCCACAGGCGTGTGTCTTCGCCCACTACACTTAGACTTACTGCCTGGAGAGAGAAAACTCCCAACAGATCGTATCAGTTTAAGTGCAAAGCATCGGAGTGAGCAGCACATATTTGGCCGAGGCGCTCAATACCACACGCCTGTAGCTGATTTGAACAACATTTTCCTCCTGACTACCTCGATCGGTCATTGGGAAAGAGCTGGAGCGTTGTACGAGCCTTTTCTTTTCTTCCGAGACATATTTGAAGCGAAAGAATGCCCACTGTGGTTTTGACAGAGGGCCACGGACCTGTGGAGTTTGTTTAACTAGTGCTCAAGTATGAAGGGGGGGAAAAAAAAAAAAAAAAAAGAAACCCTTTGCCTTTGAAATATCCATACTCATCACTCTAGCACAGGGCAGACGGACCGAGCCAGCCAGAAACCATGATGCCCGGGACGAGTGCATCCTCAGCCAATCCACACAGATCTGTCTCTTTGTGGGCATGTAGCGTAAAATGGGCACCCCCCTAAAAAATTCCCGTTTCCCGTTAGACTTGTGTCCGAGTCGATGTCTCTTTCTCTTTCCTTCTTTTCACGTTCTATGATTAACCTGTCTCCCCCCACCTCCAACCCCCCATCCCGTTGTTCACAGTGACCTCAGCAACAACCAGATCTCCGAGATTGCTCCGGATGCCTTCCAAGGCCTGCGTTCCCTCAATTCTCTGTAAGTGTGCGTCGCTTGTCCAAATGTTTGCGTTGAATCGAGCCAAAAGTAAAAAAAAAAAAAAAAAAAAAAACTCCAGAGTAGACGTTCGAAGCCATCAAGATCCTCTCCAAGAGTCTCAGCCTGACAGTGGGAAACTGCTTGAAATATCAGTACCATATGCCTGAGTCGCTTCCACGTCCAAATACTGCTTTCTGTGTCCTACAGGGTGCTGTACGGGAATAAGATCACCGAGTTGCCCAAAGGAGTTTTCGATGGGCTTTATGCCCTCCAGCTGCTGTAAGTCCGACAAAACCTCTTTCTGTAGACGCCCCAAAAACGTCACGCAAGCTTTAATACTTCACATGTGTAAATGCGCCTGCTCTTATCGGTTTTCCTTTCCCGTCCCCAGACTGCTGAACGCCAATAAGATACACTGCGTCCGTGCTAATGCGTTCCAAGACTTGCAGAACCTTTCCCTGCTGTCTCTCTATGACAATAAGATCCAGACTCTGGCCAAGGGCACCTTTGCCTCGCTGCGTGCCATTCAGACACTGTAAGTCCCTCACTACCTTCCGTTCCTCCCCTTCCCTTTGTGTTATTTTCTTTCGGTTTCAAACATCTCCGTCTTTTGCCCTTTCCGAAATGAGGACTTTTGCGCTCCACCCTAATGCGTGTGGCGGCACAGTTTTGTCTTCGCACCTGTAATTGTATCTCGTAATATTCAAAGAGGAAACCACAAATCATTTTAGCATTGGGAAACGATAGCCTGTGCTTAGGGATGCACGTTTTTAATCTCATATATCCGACCTCATTTCTAAACGCTATAGGCTGCTTTTTATTTCCGAGCCCGAGGCCTGCGATTGGCCGGCGTATTTCCGTCATAGCATCGCCTGTATTCCGACGTGTTCCTCCATATCCGCCAAGTCCATAGTCAAGAAACGAAGCACGGACATGGACCACGTAGCCGAAAGGAAAATATCGACACCTCTATGATTCTTACAAAGACTGGAAAGGCAGAAAACCAACAAAGAATCTCAAACACTGCCATCTGGTGTTGGGGAATAGTCACTGCAGAGCGACGCAGAAGTATAAACACCCACGACGGCGTCGGCTGCGTTGCCTAGGCTAGTAAAAACCAGCCTCCCTGCTGATTTAATCTGCGGGGCGAACCCCTGAGCGTTTCTAAACCTAAACCCACATCTCCATGCCAACCTACATCTAAAGTAAAGTCAGCAAAGCATTCCTGGTGACATTTAGAAAGAACCGCCTGGACTGGACGGTCTAAGATAACCTGCATTGTTCTAGATTTAGACACACGGCTCGTATGACCGCCGCATGCTTGCTCCGACGTCTGGCTACCGCGTAGCCCCTGGTTCAACTCTCGGGCCGCATGCTGAGAACAAAATAAACGTTTAACAGTTACTGGAAGAGTGTTATCGGATTACAGTCAAGATGAAACACTCCCGAGTCACCACCAGCAGGACATACTCGGAGTTAACCCGGCCGTAGTAAATAGGTCTACCGGACAGTTTAATGGTTATTCGAACCGACTATTAAATAACTTTATACGGAAAAAAAAATTCTATATAAGGCGTTGTTTTTTTTAAATATTCTCGGGGAAAATCTATAAAGATTTCCAGTCGTGTAAGTGCTTATAATGTTTGTTTTTCACCTGGATACAGTCACCTGGCCCAGAATCCGTTTATCTGCGACTGCAACCTCAAGTGGCTGGCTGACTACCTGCGTGCCAACCCGATCGAGACGAGCGGAGCGAGGTGCGCCAGCCCGCGGCGGCTCGCTAACAAGCGCATCGGCCAGATCAAGAGCAAGAAGTTCCGTTGTTCCGGTGAGCGCTTGCCTTCACTGAACACCCCCCCCCCCCCCCCCCCCCCCGATCACCGAGCTTTTCCATGCACATTTCTACCATCTAACTTGGTCACCGTGTAGCATACGTTCCAAAGGCGGGGGTTGGGGGGGTGGGGGGCGATGGAAAATACCCAACAATGTCCTAAATATAGCTTTAGGGTTATACTGTGATTAATGTCCACTGCAGGTTAGGTGGTTAAGGCCTTGGCCTCTGGACTGGAAGATCACAGGTTCAAATTCCCACCACCACCACCAAGCTGCCACTAGTGGGTGCTCTGTGCCCTATGGATAAGGCCGTCAGCCAAATGCCTTAAATGCAATGTTTGTTTATGGCATTTGGTAGGCACCCTTATCGAAAGCGACTTGCGGTTAAGGGCCTTGCTCAAGGGCCCACTAGTGGCAGTTTGGTTCCTTCCAGTCCAGAGTCCAACAGAGTGCCGTGTCTGTCTGTGGAGGAAATATAGGAGTGTAGCTCAGTGGGTTTAAGGCACTGGGCTGCTGATTGGAATGTCGAGGGTTCGAGCCCCCGGTATCGCCCGACCACCTTTAAGAGCAAGGCCCTTAACCCTCTGTCCTCCAGAAGGCATATATATATATATATATATATATATATATATATATATATATATATATATATATATATATAAAACGTAAACGTCCGACTAACGTTCTTTTAAACGCCCCAGTATTGAAATGTACGGAACGGAGGAGATTCGTGTTTCTCTTCGGAAAACATTCCCGAACGTTCCGTAAACCCTTTCCCAGACGGATATATCCCAGCCGTTACATTTCTCCCCCGGCCTACACGCCCGGATCATGCACGCAAACACGACTTCCTCCTGCCTTTTCCTTTTGGCTTCTTGGTAAGCGCGCGAGTGTCGGAGCCTGGCACGTATTTCCCCCGAGTGGGGTTTTTCAAACTGTCTAATCCTGTCTGAATGGGCCCATCCCTGTAAACGCGGTCTCCGGGTGAAACGGTTGCCAAACACGCTCTTATTTACGGAACCTCAGACGTCCTCAGACCTGCCCTTGCTATTCACATTACACAATTTCAGCTTTCCCTGGATTTGCTTTTGTCAAAGTACAACGTTTAGTACAAAAACACACACACACACACACACTTATTTATTTATTTATTTATTTATTTATTTTGTTCATAGTAATTCTAACTATTCTAACTCCCACCTTTGCCTGGGTCTAATACATCCATTTAACTGTACCTTACTTATGCCATTGCTTTCTCCTTCTGTCTCCATCACAGCTAAAGAGCAGTACTCCATCCCAGGTGAGTGGGCTTCAGGAATCGCTTCCTCTTTTCCTCTTCTCTCTCTCTCTCTCTCTTTTTTTTTTCCCCTTCGCCATCACATTCCTCCAAGGACAACCGTAGTTTTGATGGTTTTTCTTCGTTCCTTTGCACTTTTATATCGTCCACCACCAGTTAAAACGACACAATAACAAACATAAGTGCACTCTTTGTATACCGACTGTATATTTCCACGGGAAGGAAATCGATAAGATATAAGCAATAAGAAAATGATAGATATCTTGTTGACAAAACCAGGAATGCATACAAAAAACAAGTCCATGGATAATAATAATAATAATAATAATAATAATAATAATAATAATAACGGTTTCCTGACTGAATGAACGAACAATGTAATTAAGTATACAACAAAATAACAGTCGCATTGCTAATAAAAAAATAATAATAATAATTATGGCGGTTTCAACATTCCTTTGGTTTCGGGAAAAGGACATTTTTTGTTGGGAATGAGACGCCTCGGTAGCCCGATTAAGATTTCTTCTCAGGGAGTTTTCGCTTAGACAAACTAACGCATTAAAAAAAAAGATCATTATCTGTGTGAAGCTGCTTTGATATATATATATTTAATTAAAAGCACTATACTATTAAAATTTTACTGAATTAATAGCAAAAAAATCTCATTCATTCTTTCATCTTCTAGCACTTTATCCGATTTTCCTCGGGTCACGGGGAGCCTGTACCTATCTCAGGCGTCTATGGGCATTAAGGCAGGATACACCCTGGATGGAATGCCAACCCGTCGCAGGGCACACACACACACACATTCACGCACACATTCATACACTAGGGACAATTTTCCAAGGTGCCAATCAACCTACCGTGCATGTTTTTGGACCGGGGGGAAACCGGAGAACCCGGAGAAAAACCCCCTGAGGCACGGGGAGAACATGCACAAACTCCACACACACATGCCCGAGACGGGAATCGAACCCGGATCCTGGCGGTGTGAGGCGAACGTGCTAACCACTACGCCACCGTGCCCCTAGCAAAAACTCTAAATATTATAAATATAGATATAAAAAAAAAAGGGTTGACTTGAGATTCATATCTAGTTTCCGGTCTTCCATAAAAGAAAGGGAGAAAGAAAGGGAGGGGGCCGTGGTCTAAGGCGCTGGGCTGCTGATGGGAAGATCCAGGTTCGAGCCCCGGTATGGCCAAGCTGCCACCCTTGTGTCCTTGAGTAAGACCCTTAACCCTCTGTGCTCCAGGGGTGCCGTATCATGGCCGATCCTCTGCGCTCTGACCCCAGCTACCAACATCAAGCTGGGATATGCCAAGAAAAGAATTTCACTGTGCTGTAATGTATAAGTGACCAATAAAGGATATTATTATATTATTATTATTATTATTATTGTTATTATTATTATTATTATTATAGAAAAAAAAACGGTCAGGCAAATAAAGTGAAAAGTTGGCGGAAGACTTTAATGGAAATTTATGGAGTGATATTGATAATAAAAAAAAAAAAGAAGAAATAAATAAATAAATAAATACCCTGTCCTGATAACATTCTTTCATTAGAATAATAATAGAGAAAAAATGACATCATAAGACAAAGGCTTTGATACTCCCGATACCAAAAGCGATACCTAAACGAGTTGCATCTTCGTCTTTCCCTTTTTTTGCCAGCCGAGGGAGGAAAAAAAAACAACAAAAAAAAACAAAAGTTAAACAGCCGCAGGAAACTTGAAACGCTTTAGATGCTTGTCTCTGTGAGTCACGCCAGTCATGAAAGCAGGAATTCGCCCCCCCCCAAACAGGGGGTCTTTTTTTTTTTCAAAGGTCTCTGCCGACTTTATTGTTTCCTGTTTTGCTCGTTTGTCATTATCGTAACAGGAAATGCTTCTTCCGAAGGTCTCGAACCCGAAACGTTCACTTAGCGCCCATCGTTAGCGTTCCTAAACTTCCTGATTCCCGACGTGCCGTCGTGGTGAAGCCTTGGGGAGCAAGACGCTAATTATTTTACGCTAATGTCATACGGTTTTTAGAGCAGGGCATGAATCTTTATTTATTTATTTGTTTATTTATTTATTTTATCCCCCGCCCCCCAAAAAAACAATCTTTCCCTTTATTCGAAATATGATCCGGATCTCCGCCGCTCCCTGTTAAAAGGAAACGTCTTTAAATGGAGTTTTTATGTATTTATTTTTACTCCATTTAGCTTTTAACTAGTCAGCAAGCGGATTTGTACGCGTCGAGTTTTCCCCGCCCCATCCCTGCTTTCTCCCACACGCTGTAGCACTTCGTCTCGTTAACAGCTACCCACAGCGGCAGCGAGAGCGCTAATAGTGCGCCGTCCCACCGAAAGCCCACGGAGCTTTCGCTGTAAGTGGCTTCGAGTGGAATCTGTGCGCTTAATTACTCAGGGTTGATTATATAAGCGAGTTCAAGCGCCTCGCCGTGTAGCGTCCAGTATCGGTGAGTCACAAACCAGGCAGCTTGGTGGTCCTGTGAACCGTATTATAGATGTATACTTTTTATTTATTTATTTGTTTATTTGTTTATTTTTTACCTTCCGAAAGACAAATCCAGCAACTTTTCCCAGAAATCGAATAATAATCGCTGGGAACAAAGCAAAAATAAATAAATAAATCTGTGGAAGCAAAATTAGTCTTAAACTTTGTGTTTTAGACTTTCAGACACGGTGAAATTCTTTGTTCGCGTATCCAAGCAGGTCAGAGCTCATGGTCAGCCTAGATGCACCCCCCCCCCCCCTGCCCACGGAGAACAAGGGCCTTACTCAAGGGCCCCCAAGAATGATAAATTGGCATTACTAGGGTTTGGACCCTTGGCCTTGTTTTTAATCACTAACCCAGAGCTTTAACCATCAAAGTATAACTTCCCCTCCTCCTCAATCCCAGTATACAGGGAAGGAGGGGGGTGTAGCTCAGTGGTTAAGGTGATGGCTGAGTCCCACCCCCAACCCCCCTCCGGTATCGCCAAGCTGCCACTCTTGGGTCCTTGAGCACGACCCTTAAAGCACATTGTGTCTAGTTTGTGCATCTGTCCTGTGACGTTGCATTGCGGGCTTCGGTTGTCTCCGCAGGTCAACGAGAAAACTAGCGAGCAGGAATAGACAAACAGACAAGTATATATATTCATATTTAGTTTCGTGGGCTCCAACAATGTTTGTTGGGGGTCCTGCAGGTCCTGCAGTCATAATCGCACCTATGTTCTCTCGGGAGGAAATAGGATTCCCTTGGGAAAGGGAAGTAGGGGGGAAGGGGTGGAAATCTTTGAGCAACGGAAGCTCAGTCACTCGATTTCTGGCTAAAGAGCCAAACTGGTGGCGTTTTGACCGCGTAAAGGACAGTAGTGGGGAAAACACACCGAGTTCGGGTCCGATAGACTCGAGGAGGAAACTTAACATGCGAAGACTGCGGGGGCCGCGACGGTCCCTCGGCGACGAAATGAAGGGATAGAGCGTGTCGTTAGGATGCGTGAACGTTTCCAATCTGTGTCCCTTCAGGCACGGAGGACTCCAGGTTGAACAACGAATGCAACAACGAGCCGGTGTGTCCAGCCAAATGCCGCTGCGAATCCAACGTGGTGGACTGCTCCAATCTGCGCCTCACCAAGGTCCCCGAACACATCCCAGCCTCCACTACTGAGCTGTAAGCATTTCCCCGAGCGGGGGCCGGAAAAAGCCCTTAACAACGTCATATTGTACACCATATTGTTGATAAGAAGGCCGTCGATATGTTCTCCATGTTCCACAGGGAGTGTTCTATAGCTATTATGGTATAGCATGATACTTTTTGACCCATGGAAAAAACCAAGTATAAAGCAAACTTGCCCGGGGCACGTACACACCAATTACAGTCGTTTATTATTTGTCTTTCGTTCCCGTAGCTGATGATAAATCTCCAGTGGCTCGGAAAAACAAAAAAACCCACAGCCTCCAGAATAGGATGTGGTTTTCCGACCGTCGTTAATGCCGATCAAGTTTCTCCGCTCATCTTTATTCAGGAGGGACTCTCGCATTTGCATGCCGTTTTTTTTTTTTTCGCCTCACAAGGCTGATGGCTTTAACAGGCCTTTTCTGGTCGCTAACTACCGATTTTTCCTTCTCTCCACCTTTGGTGTCCTTGAAGTCGCCTGAACAACAACGAAATCACGTCTCTGGAAGCGAACGGCGCGTTCAAGTCCCTGACGCAGCTGAAGAAAATGTAAGGCGAGCACACACACACACACACACACACACACACACACACACACACCACAACACACATAACAACCGCAACCCCCCCCAAAACCAGATTCAGGCACATGTTTCGAACTAGCCATGGTCAAGGTTTCTTTGATATTTGTCATTTGTCTTGCAGAAATCTCAGCAACAATAAGATTGGCGAAATCGAAGACGGTGCGTTTGAGGGCGCGTCATCCGTCTCGGAGCTTCACCTGACAGCCAATCAGCTGGACTCTGTGCGCAGTAGCATGTTCCAGGGGCTGGAGGGGCTTCGGATGCTGTGAGTTAAGAGCTTTTGAGGAAGGGGTGGGGGGGGGGGGGGGGGGGTGCGGTTTAGGAAAACTTTATGGTGTAACCCGTGAGATATTGTGTTTGTTTGGTTGTTATAATGCAAATACATACATATTAACGCTCGATCAACGTTTATTTATTTATTTATTTATTTATATATAATAAATATGTAAGACGTTAACTCGGATTACAACGCGTTAACTCAGCTGCGCTTTAACGACACTTATTTCTGTTTCGTTTTTAGTTTTTATTAAAAAATCGAAATAAATGTGTAGCTAAATAAATACTCAATTAAAAAACCTTTGACGCAACACACATTTATTCGCAGAGTCCTTTCTTTATTCAGATTTGTTTCGTTTTTTATTAAATAAGTGAATAAATCCCCCCTTCCCCCCCCATTCATTGAAACGATGTTGCGCCGGCAATTTAAACGGTCCGTGTGGAAACATAACGAAAGTTGCCTTTTTGGTGCTTTGATGACAAACATTTAGGAGAATATTTTGTCTCCGTGCTCTATG